>MU912381.1:13519-24511 GCA_036418165.1 Cooperia oncophora
CGATGTGTAGGGGCACGTTCATGGACTACCAAACTGACGTTCATTTTTCCTAAATGGCTCTTTGAATACCAAAAAAGGAGTGAAGAAGAAATGTAAGGAAACGGGCTGGTTTTGAGCTTCTATGGGCTCCAAATCACTTCCAACTTTGACCAGTGGCTGAGTAGTGGGTCCTTATAAAGGCACTATAGGTATCGAGGAGGAAAGTAGTCGCAATGGGGTCTTATTTGCGGCACGTGATTGACAGCGAACGCCTCTGGGCGGCTTGTCGGGATGGTTTCTTCAATGATGGGAGCGGTGTTCAGCTACAACGATCGGATGGCCTAGTGGATAGCGTGGAGGATTCTCAATCGGAACGTTAGGGTGGGTGTTGATGGTTCGACTCCCCTCGGCGTGCCAATTTTTGCATTTTTTTAGTTTCGCTACCCTCGCCTCCATAAATGTCTCTGCATGAGGATAACATGGATATTTGCCATTTATGGGCAAATTCTTACCTGTAGGATCCGCGAGTCGGTATTATAACACTATTACAATTTTCTCCTACAATTAGGCAAGGCTGCTGCCGAAAACTGATTTTTACGTGTAAGTAAGTGATGAGATTATCAATTTGGTACTTAATTTTAGCTGTGGTGCCATTTGACTCCGATTTGCATCCACATCACTCTCCTACGGAATTCACTATGGAAATCCATACAAGGGACGTTTCGCGCTATCCTGCCGTCAGATTGCGTCAGCGCCAGAAATAAGTGTCAGAATCGTGTTCAGGACCATCAATAACCCCTATAGACGAAGAATCGCTCAAAAAATTTTTCCGACCGTCTTTGGTTAAGGCGGCCCATTTGGTCGACGATTATGACCGAAGTCCCACACCTTGCCAAGGGCGGTGACGTAAAGATGACGTAGCGCGCCGCCGAGCAGCCGCATCGCGAATTCGTTGCACCAAAGGTCCTTCCATGCAGTTATAAGTCTGGATGCATGTGGAATACGTGAACAACCATCGTGGACCTTTGTCGACCCCTAGCGGAGTCTGGTGCTCACCGCATGAAGGTGTCATTCTCCTCCAGCCGCAGAACAGAGTCGTTTAAGTTTGCAAAATTCCAAATGCACCTGGAGGGATGTCTGGATTTTTCTTTTCCCAGTGGTGCATCTTGTTGTCAGTTTTATGTTTATCACGTAATGGAGAAGTTTATGAATAGCAGGCTCAAAAGTAGCGATTTCAGTGGAGAGGCCGGAGAGGCATAAACTTTGCCTCTAAAAGTGTCTGCTTATAAATACACCCTTTTCCGGAGGGCCAAGGTTAATGTTTTCTTCGCTTAGCGATGCTATAATTGCTAGGTTTCCGGGAAGGGGTAGGGCGAGAATAAGAAAAAGATGTGGAATACTCTTCTCCCCCGACATCTCGTCCCTGAGTACCACCACCTCACCATCGGCGACTACTCCTTCTCTCATCCTATTCGTCCCGACTACTTCCTCCATCATCGTGCCGCCAGGTGCTCACCCGACGAAGGTGTCATTTCCTCCAGCCGCAGAATACAGTCCTCAGTCGCCCTTTACCGTCTTCGTTGTCCAACATATCTCTTTCCAAATGCACCTGGAGGGATGTCTGGATTTTTCTTTTCCCAGTGGTGCATCTTGTTGTCAGTTTTATGTTTACTAATCAGTAAATGGGAAGGTTTGAAATAGCAATAGCACACAATCCCAACACACACCCAAATACAAAGGTTCGAAAAAAATTTTTCTGTGGAGGCGATCTTCGGCCTATAGGGGTATTGCAGCCGTCCTGAACACGATTCTGACACTTATTTCTGGCGCTGACGCAATCTGACGGCAGGATAGCGCGAAACGTCCCTTGTATGGATTTCCATAGTGAATTCCGTAGGAGAGTGATGTGGATGCAAATCGGAGTCAAATGGCACCACAGCTAAAATTAAGTACGCACAATTGTATAATCTCTATCACTTACTTATCATACGTAAAACAGTCCAAGTTTTCCCGGCAGCAGCCTTGCCAATGTAGGAGAAAACTGTAATAGTGTTATAATACCGAGTCGCGGATCCTACAGGTAAGAATTTGCCCATAAATGGCAAATATCCATGTTATCCTCATGCAGAGACATTTATGGAGGCGAGGGTAGCAAAACTAAAAAAATGCAAAAGTTGGCACGCCGAGGGGAGTCGAACCATCAATACACCCTAGCCCCATACGTTCCGATTGAGATATCCTCCACGTAGCCACTATGATCGTTCGTCATGCTGCGTAACAGCCGCTTCCCAATCAGTTGAAGAAACCCGACAGCCGCCCAGAGGCGTTCGCTGTCAATCACGTGCCGCAAATAAGACCCCATTCGCGACTACTTTCCTCCTCGATACCTATAGTGCCTTTATAAGGACCCACTACTCAGCCACTGGTCAAAGTTGTAAAGAGTGCATTTGGAGCCCATAGAAGCCTTCAAAAACCAGCCCGTCTTGCCCTTACATTCTTTCTTCACTCCTTTTTTGGATCACAAAGAGCCATTTAGCCGAAAAACTCCGATAAGTCGTTTGGCTTAGATATCCGCGGTATAGTCCGATGAACGCTGCCCCTACACAAATGCAAAAAACCGTTTTACAAATTAAAGCGCGCATATCCTGAACCGACGTCCCTGCGCGATTAGTCTTACCAAAGCGTCATCAATTGGGGAACTCACAGGTTAAATTCAGATACATCACAGGTGCACATAGCAGTAGTATTAAGCCTTTGGCCCAGGAATTACGCATAGTCTTCACTTTCTTAACATTTGCTTCAAAAATGCCAACAGATCCTTTATTGCCACTACAATGCAAAAAACCGTTTTCAAAAAGCGCGCCATATCCTGAACGACCTCCCTGGTAAGACTCGAATTCACAACCACGCTCACTTTTAGCGCGACTGTACCCTTTCTAATTTCGTACTATAAGTTCTGCTTCTGTGGATTTTTACCTTTCTGCTTTTTCACACATACAGTTGATATCATCGCAATCTGTCGGGTCGCAATCAGCGGTCGCGACCTGCGGCATTGCCACCACTGGTTGTTTTCCTCCTGAATCGATCACTTCCCGATCGCTATTGGTAGAGTAAGGCAGCCGCAGGCGATCTCAGCCGCGCTGCGCTCGCCGTACCTGACAAAATGAAATGTTACAAACTATATACAATAAATCACAGGCGCCTACCGACACACAGCGGCTTCGCCCCCACACGCAATGGATCTATTGTAAACACTGAACTTTCAACAACTCTTCCAAGACGGCCGCCTCAGGTAGCAGACTTTTCGCGATTTTTAGAAAATTTTTACTTTTTTTTTTGTTCACCATTTCAAGCTTTACTAAGTAGCCCTAACCAGGTTCGTGGAATGCTCTCTGTTATTCGACGGTGTAGGTCTCACTCGTTGCTCGGGAGAAACCAGACAAGGTATTAGTACCAACCAGAGCCTTTGGGCATGGAATGGCATCCATGGTAATAACATATGCCATGTTCGTGATCAGAGCGCCATATGTCGTGCCGGAGGCGGCTTCCTTTTGCCATACTGTCCTGGCGTCTTACCAGGTCGTCAGGCCCCTCTGACCTAGCATCGGTGTCTGGATGGGGATGGATCCGCGCCCGGCGCGGGTACGTGCAGGGGACTTACAGAGCGCTTGCCTGTGCTCGCCTACGGTGTTGCCACGCGGGTGCTAACGCTGCTATCCGTAAATTGTAGGCCCTTACTGCCCCTACGTGATACGCCCAGGCTACCTGGTCGTGTACTTGATGTTACCCTTCCACTTACGCCCCATCCACGCGGCCGACCTATGCATAACTGCTCCTATGGCTGATCCGGCCTACAACGCCTCTAACATACCACTGGAACCAATAACCAGCATATCAATAACTATGGTAGAATGAACATTCAAGAAATGTCGTGGTCAAACCACTCCTGACAACTAATACACAGAAATCATTAAAATTATTTACTTCTCCAATATGATAACTATGAAACAATAACAAGGAAATAACTACTAGAAATAATGGTACGGCCCTAACCTACGCGGACGAACCCTGCCTCAACTGCCTACGGGCCACGAGGGAACAGCCCACTAGGGGCATTGGGAACATCCTCCCCTCCGGCTGCCCAGGAGGTTCGGATGCACCTCCGCCTCTAGTGGTTACCTGGGATAGTCGGCGGCCTGTAGTGGTGCGGCTCCATTGCGTGGTACTGCTCGTTGATGTTGAACTGCGACCAGCGTGGATGGACGATGACGTTGACACTGGGCGAAGAGCGGAGCGGAGCGACCAGTCGAGACGGCTGCAGGACGTAGAATAACAGGCCAGGTCGACGCCGACTTTGCATCCCCAGCGGTTTCACTAATGTTCCATCCGCCAAGCGCGCCAGGACTGTCACGCCCGCATAAACGCGACTCTTAGAGTCGTACGAAAGTCACGACATCATACAATTCCGAAGTATAAGATCACTTTGATTCTGCGTCATATAGCGTCGGCGACAAATGCGAATCTCATATACGTGATGAAAGCCCTGAGTGATCCGTACAGACAAGGCTTCAGCCTAGAAGGGGTTTCGTGGTTCTGAAATCGCTGTGGTTAGTGGGAAATTGCAATTTTTACTTCAGCAAAATATCTCATGAAAACTGTAACATTCTTCTTCTTATAACTGCTGCACATTGTTCTTCCACTATTTATAAGAGATCAAAAGAAAGATTGATAGCAACCAACAGCAATAGCCGAAAAGTCGTGTCAAAAGTAATCAGCCACGCTTAGTTCGGAGTGTTTCCCGCCGTAACTCATAATTTGTAGCATTCCAATTATCGGGGGCCGCGAGCACAGCGCGGCACAACTCGCGTCCGGCTGTATTCGCTCGTTCCTGGGCTGACTTTTTGAGGTTTTTTCCCGTTTCATGTGAACTACATACCCCCTCTCCAAGCCCTGCTCGACAGCAAAAATTCTGGGTAGAGTTGGGGAAATTTTTGGGAAGTTCCAGAAATGTAATAAGAAGTTGGGGAAAACTAATAAATGGAACAAAGGAAGGTCGTATTCTCCTCTTCCATTGTCGTTTTTCCCGTTTCACATGTGCTATTTACCCCCCCCCTTCCCCCGCCACTCGACCGTTCGATGAGGAGGGAACCAGGGGGGGGGGGGTCGCACCGCCCTCTGGAAAAGGAGGGGGGGGGACGTACGGGCCCCACCAAAATCCCTAACTAATTATATGCCCTGGTGGTGATTCTCAATGCCGTCATTTTATTAAGGAAGATAAGTTTTTTGGCAGTAGGGCACTTAGGGGTTGGCAGGGTTATAAAGCGTTAAACTAACGAGTTTCTGCTGAAGTTTGCGGAATTCCTTCCAAATATGCTCCATTTCTAGAAATGCCAGATTCGTGAGAATTTTTCTAATTTTGGTGTCACATGCAAACTTTTTTGCTTTGAACAGCCACAATTTTTTTTGCGGGTGACCGCTCGAGAGATATCCCTTTTTAGGATGCACCTTCCTTTTTCCCTGGTTACTAGTTCAAAAATTTTCTCGTTGCAGAGTTGTAACGGAAAATTCAAGTCTACTCGTGAACCTACTGCTTTGGTACCATCGTACTTCCACTTTGTTTGGGTACTTAAGCATGCTTCTAGAGCACATCTTTTTGTTTAAACGAGAAGGAACTGATTATTTGATGTCGACTGAGTCAGCTCTGTAATGTGCCATGCATTCGACTCACACGGAGAGATGATGAGAAGGTGTAATTTCTGTGCAGTATATGCGAGTGCACACAGATGTGTGTATGGTCTTAGGAAAAGGTCGAGAACTTTACATCTCTTGTTCAATCGTTCTTAACTGCTGACAAAACTCTCCGCTTACAACTCTGCCCTACCTAGAGGTCAGATATACACCACCTAATTTATGCAACATTGATGTTTTTGGCGTTTGATACAATAGTGTTCAAAAATTGATTGGCAACGATTTTTCAAGCACAACTTCCTTCGCACCTAGCCAAACCGTTTCAGAAGTTGAAAATTTGTGCCTCTCAATGTCGCGAATAAAGTGCAGCGTTTGCGTTTTCATGAGGTACAGTTTGTATCACAGTTCGGTCGCAATCAGTCAAACCCACCTGCGGCCTTTCCACCTCTGATTGTTTCCTTCGATCGATCACTACCCGATCGCCATTTGTACAGCAAGGCGGCCGCATGCCGCGCTGCTCTTGCCGCCCCCGACTAATTGCAATGTTGGACTACAGGTGGGGCCTACTTTGTCTCTTGCTCAACGGCCACTCGCGTGCCTACAGGGCCACTGCAATGCCCAGTCTTTCCAAAATTTTTGACATTAATTATGGTTAGCAAACGATTTACTGTTTTTTATCCATGCGATGAGAGACGAAGAAACTGAATATTTCACCATCAATCAAGAAAAAGGGGTCGTTGATGCCACTTCTGCAGATTTCGTGGGGTTTTGCAGAAAAAATTTACCGAGGCATTTTCAAATTGCTTTCGATCATCCTACTGCCCCATGTGCAAACGGTTAATTAATGAAAAGCCCAGGTGGCAATCCGTTCGAGTATTTTGTCAAGCTTTCCGGTCTAGTCCACGTTACCGTACAACTGCAACTAGACTCCTAACCAGGTGCCGGAAGGCAAACTTTTAACATCCAAAAACCATAACTTCGCTGAGGTATGATCCACAACAGAGTTCTGCGCAGAACTGGTAAGTAGAAGGTTTTCTTTCAATGAATGAGTGCAACACCTTCGCTGTAGCTTGAAGATGGGGACGACTGTACTGCTCCTCCACGCATCCGGCACACTTTCTTCGACTGCTATGTTGTCAGGGAGTGGGTGAGCCAGCTTATCCCATGTTCACCAAAGGCCTCCCATGCCTCTATCGGTACCCTATCTAGACCCATGCCTTCCCTACCGTCCCTTCATTCTAACTTAGCCAGTCGGAAGGTGAACTTGTCCCCTTGTCGGCCGCCACACTTCTCGTACAGGGCGTCCATTTCCGTATTCTTGGCCTTAGCAACGGCTGTCCTTAGCGAGTCGCTTGCAGCTCTTGTAGGCAGCTAGATCTTCTGGGCTTCTTGTCTTTTGCCAGCGTTTCTACGCTTCCTCAGAACCATGCTGCCTTGTATCCTCTGGTCCCATCTCACGTCTCTCCCAGGACTTCCTTTGCACTTCTTAGGATGACCTCTGCTGTTTTGGTCCAGGTCCCCTGGACTGGCCCGTATGGGTATGATCTTTTTCCATCCTGTGGACTTTCCATTACCGGATTCTTCGCTCTGTTCTCACCCTCGTCTTCTTGGGGAGGTCTATGGCGATGTCTGCCAGGAGAGGCCTGTGCTGGGAACCCAGTTCTTCGCCGGGCAGCACCTTAGTGTCCTTCACAGTCTTGAGAGATGATCTGCTGAAGGCACATCGTGAAATCGACTTCAAGGCAGCATCAAAGCGGCAACCCTGCTGCCTAGCCTTCCTGGACCTTGAGAATCTGCTTCGACCTTTACTCTGGAGAGCGCTCAGAAAACGGGACGTTCCTTACTGTACGCCCCCCCCCTCACTGGCTTGACGAAGGAGGTAAACATCACGGTTGGGGTACACCAAGAATCAGCCCTCAGCCCGTTCCTCTTCCTCCTGACTGTGGATGTCATTGCAGAAAAACTCATGGAGGAGCATCTGAAAACGTCACCTACGCTGATGACATTCCCATCATAGCGCATAAAAGCTAAGATTCAGGGCGAGGTGCAACAGTTTTAGGATGTGCTTGCTGAGAATAGACTCAGGTTAGGTGTAAAGAAGATCAGGTCCCTGAGCTCCCAGTAGTGCAACGAACCCGTTGTGGACCGCGACGGCGAAAGCATCGAAAGGGTCGAGGATTTTCAGTACCTGGAGAGCGATCCTAGCGCCTGATAGGCAGCGTGGACCAGGCGGTAGAAGCTCGCTCAATGCAGCCTGGATAAAATGAAGAGTCCACTGGCATCCTGTGCGACCGGCGATGCTCGAGAACGCTCAAGGGCAAGGTGTACCGGGCAGTAGTAGGCCTGCAATGCTCTACGGCAGTGAGTGCTGGCCCATATGCAAGAACCATGAAAGGCAGCTCCACTCAGCTGAAACGAGATCGCTGAGATGGGCCTGCTGCTGGAGTCCAGACAGACCAGACAGAGTCTGAAAGGACGTCAGGGCAGCCACACAGGCAGCTCCGATCCGGCTGAAGGCACGAGCGCAGCGACCGCGATAGCATGGCACAGACTGAGGAGGCCTTGAGATCTCCCAATATGAATATGAAGGCGTTGGCATTTGAAGTACAGCGCAAGCAACCACGAGGGACCTCAAAGAGAAGAGGCGTCATTAAGAAGGAACTCACTGAGGTAAATGCCACGGAAGAAGATGCAGTGGATCGGTGAACGAGTGGCGGCGTCTAACAAGACCAGTGGACCCTGCGGGAGCGGGACAAACGCTGAGGGAATAAAAAAAGCTGTCTCGTCCCCCCGATCCAACTTCGCTCTATCCCAGTGTCGGTTTCCATCTTCGCCTCCCTGGAGACTTCTAAAGCAATCGTCGTTAGGTGCGGCTTGTGCTGAGAGACCGGGCCCAGTTGCTTTCCAGGCGGTACTTTGCTGTCCTAGCAGTTTTGAGAAATTACCTTCTGATAGTCAATCTTCGCTTTCTCCTTCCACTGCACAGCGCTCCTGGTCGCTCTTTTAGCGAAAGGCGTGTTTTAGACAGCTAGGTCGTGACTTGCAGCCAGGTTAAAAATTCTCTTTCCCTTGATGTGCCCCAATCCTACACTGCGACGCATAATGGTTCCACCCACACATCTTACGAAGTCCGTCCTATTCAACGTTTCCGGAAATGCCTTCAAATAGAATTAATGTGATTATTATTAATTCCAGTTAGTATGTCATACCAAACGCAAACTTGTAAGCACACTTTTCCTTCTTTGAAAAGTAGTCTTTCTCACAACGCAGCAAAATGAAAATTACACTAAACAACACGATTCATCCAACTGCGGGTGTACAACAAAATTTGTAGATTGCTAATTCAGTAATCCATTTCTGTGAATAGGTCTGAGGATAGGTTTCCCATGTTCGAATAAAGTTCGCCATAAGCTTCCGGACGACATGGGGCCATGCATCAATGATTGAATTCTTGGGATAGCGCATTGTTCGTATAGATCTTGCTTACCATGAAGCCCCACACATCCCCATTCGGGTTTAATGCAACTTGGGGACAACTTGAGAAAACTGCCGCGTTGGGAAAAAGTCTTTCTCTATTGTTGATTTTTTTCCCGTTTCACATTTGCTATTGGTGGCGCCGCCAGACTTCTATTAGGTTAGCGGAAAAGTTCTGTCATACTTTTGAACTCAAAATACTTGCCCATTAGCCTATAAGGTGTAATCGGTAGTGTCAGCAGTAATACATCAGGAATGGTCTTTCTATTAGTACCAATCGCTTGACTCTCTGAATCTTCTTCTTCTGCAATATGGACAAGAATGTTATCCGCTACCATCGGCACCGACCCCTCCAAGCGCTTCCTCAAACTTTCTTCTACCACCCTGACGCCAGCATGACAGCTGCAGATGCCAAAATAATGGAGCTGCATAAGTACGATGCCCTCAATAATCAGACAACCTTCCACGACGCTAGCGCTTGGAAGCGGGAGGCTACAGTTTGATGACGAAGTGAGGTTTGGGTGAACATGTGAACTCAGCTTGAGGGAGCTGCAAATGACAGAACTTTGCAGCTAACCTAATATTAGGTTGTCCGGAATGTCTTGAGTGTTTCACTTCAAACGATCATAACTTTCTTAATACTCATCGGATTCAATCGAAACAAGCACCGTTCGAATCAGCACACTTTTGCCAATGTGACACCAGTCGAGAAATCCCATCAAAGAAAAAAACTGGGTGGTCGAGAATCTACGAAATCCACGAAGGCTTTTTTGCCTGGTCCTGATTGATGAAGTATTTTCCAGCAAGGAAGTTCTGAAAATGTTTGAAAAGGTGATAGTCGGTTGGTGAAAGGTCTGGAGAATATGGCGGTGAGGTAGAACTTCAACCCCCAATTCGTTCAATTTATGGATAGTGATTTGTGAAAAGCCTGGTAACAAAAAGTTATAGTGGATCACACCAGCCGATGACTACCACACTGTGACCATAACCTTTTTGTCGTGAGGATTCGGCTTTGGAAATTGCCTCAGGGGTCCGCCGGCATCCAACCACTGTCCGAAACGTCTCCTGTTATCATACATGATCTCCTTTTCATCACACGTGACAATTCGGTCCAAAAACGGGTCGTTTCTGTTGTGCAAAAGCAGTGAAGAAGAAACCTCGAGACGTGCCAATTTCTGCCGGTCACTCAAATTGTGGGGCACCCACTTGTCGAGTTTTTTCACCTTCCCAATGCGTTTCAGACCATCCGCAACAGTGGATTTGCCAACGCCTAGCTTTTCTGCAATCTCTCGAACTGTTTGGGATGGGTCAGCCTTCAAATCCTCGTCAGGTATTGCTTTAGGTCGACCGCTACGAGGTTCATCTTCAAGGCTGAAATCTCCAGAACGAAATTTGTCGAACCATTGTCGCACGGTGCTTTCTCCAACACTATTGGGCCCCCACACCTGGTTAATTTGTCGAGCTGTCTCGACTGCGGATTGACCCAATTTGTAGTTGAAGAAAATATCGTCCGAAGTTGCTCTTTTGACATGCTTGAAAAACTTGAAAAAGGGGGTTCAATCAAGCAATGGTGAAACGGCAATTATACCATCAGATAGCGCAAAGAATTCTCTTCAGGATGTACTACTGAGACGCAAGGGAGAATGAGTTTTTAATCAGCAATGAATGTACAAAAAATAGTAACACAAAACGCTGAGAACTTTATCTTTATTCAGCACGTTGTGTAAGGCAACGTCAAAAAATAAAACATGAAATAAAACAGGAAACAGAATACAAAACTCCAGGAAACATGCATAAAAAAGACAAACGACAACTATGAGCAGGCAACTTTCCGGAAACCTAATATATGAC
>MU912382.1:14741-56331 GCA_036418165.1 Cooperia oncophora
CTGTGACGGAAAATCGTGACAGTATTTAATATGCTCTCCAATATGGTGGTAGAAATGTCCGATAAGAATTTAATAAAGTGTAACTTATAGCGCCTCGAAAGTCAAGAAGAAAAGTCTTTTTTTGGCCCCCCTGTAGGTATTCGTATATCCTTAAAGTGTTATAAGGGTACGTTCCTTGGAAAAGGCGCTACGCTGCTCCTGCTCAGGGGCGCGGAACTCCGTCCGCGGAAGCGTGTGGAACACCGTGATTGCATAGTGCGGGTAGGGCGTTCAATAACGAACCTATTGTCGCTAAGTGTCCCCTCACGGAAGAAAAAAAGAAAAGAAAATTACGGGAAACACCCCATGTAAAGACCAATGGCAGTCTCAGTGTACGTGTTCTCCGGATCTGCATTTTATGCCAGCAAAGCGATATCCTGTCGCCTCTGGCTGACTAGTCGTTTTCGTGTCAAACAATGGTAATGCCGCCTAAAAGGGAAAAAACACGGTGTAAAACTGAATTCGTCACAGAAAACAGACTCTGGGTTTCGGTGGGCGGGACAACTATGATGGCGTCAGAATTGAAATCAGAACTCTTACGAGGCCAGCGGCACCTGTTACCTACTGCCGCGAAAGTGGGACAGTTTTAGAGGCTGCGGACCTAACTACTCAAACAAGGAAGGATGCCTTCAAAATGGTGAGCGCGGAGACTGTCTTTGAATGACTGAGAAAGTGCAGTTCCGTAGGAGGAAGATCTTGTGCTTAAGGAATGTTCAAAAAAATCCGGGGCCCAAGTCGTTAAAAATTGCTAACGACCCTCGAAAAAAGTAGTCGGTAATCTCTCCTATCCATTTTTCTGAAGCACAAACATTTCATTCAAAATGGTGACTGATTACTGAACAAAAAAACGTAAAAGAGGGGAACATATACATTGTGATGTAACTGCGAGGCTACATCGTGAGCGAAACAACTCAAAGAAGAAGTCTGAACATTTTCTGTGCAATAACGTCCCCACTAACACTGTGATAGGGCTGTGTTTTGCTCAGTTGGTGGTCTACCGGGTAAGCCTATCGTTCCACTTGTTTCAATGATAACGTCGGTAACTTTTCAAAAAATAGGTGTTCGACGGCTTACAGCCCAGAAATCATAATATCGCATAATGTTTAGTGGCCTAAGGAAGAGTGATCTAGTCGAAGCATAGATCATCGAAAAGGTTCCCCATGCACCTGCTGGTCGTATAACTGGTGTCAAAAACTGTATCAGGCTTCAATTTCATCGAAAAAGACTTAACCACTTCAGTTTTTGAATGAGTTCCAAAAAGTTCGAGTGTTGTGAATCGTCAGAACTCTTAGAAAAGATAATGTTACATTCATACAAATCTCTAATATTTGCAACATCTTCATAGTTGATGTCGTCGCAGTTAGTCGGGGCGGTGGCACAAGGGGCGCAATGAGCTCGCTTCCGGCTGCCTTGGTCTACCAATGGTGGTGGGCCCTCCGGCCGCCTTGATCTACCAGTGGTGGTCGGTCACTGATCGATCCCGGTAGAAAACCATGAGTGGTGGAAACGCCGGGGATGGATTCACCCCATGCGTCTTGACAACGCCCTGACTGATTGCGACGATAAAGCCATATGTGCAGATCAGAGTGGGTGGCCTAGGTACCTAGAAACAACCTTGTGTAAATTTTTATAATATGTAAGACACTGAGTCATCCCAAAGTACAAATAAGGAAGCTACTGCTCAGGAGTCACAGCACTTGAAGTCATTGCGGAAGTTTCACCCGATGAAGCCATACGGCATCAACGCGCATGACGTTTTCGTTCGAGTGGGGAAGCAGCCGAAAGGTTGCCATCCGTTCTGTTGTCATGCCCCATTACAATTACTAGAACTAGGTGAAATGATGTGAGTAACCATAGGCTAAACACAGTCTTGTTCGCTGCAGGAGATGGGGCGTGTCAGAGGGAATGGGTTTGGCGAGGCGCCACTGCGTTTCTCTTTTTCTCATTTACTGCAAGCGACAAGATATCGCTCGTATCAGTAGTTTTCACCAATTGCTATTTCTTACCCGCTTCAATGGTGGAGAATGGGCCGACGGCGTGCTAAATCCAGCCTCACGGACACGCCCCATCATCTGCAGCGAACAAGACTGTATTACTAAGAAGTGCGAGAAAATGAAACGGTAATTAGAGGAAAATGGAAGGAATATCACAGAAGTTGGGAATCCTCGAGCTCACACAATCAACAATGCCAACAGAATCTCGTCTGTGAAGTACAGAGTACCTTCAGCACATCAAAACAAGCACATTCAAAAAGTGTTGGCGGAGGTGTTTACGCGGTCCTGCACTCGCACCAGGCACTATGCGTATGGTACTGGTTAATTAGATCCCGGATTCCTTTGTACTATGGCTAACTAAGCATTCCATTCTTCCCATTTGTAGCCGTTTTTCCTTTGCCCTGGAGACAATTGACTGCAGCCAGACGTGCTTCCATATGTACAGACACAGAAAAAGTAAAAAAAAATCATAGAAGCGCAAAATGTTGCAGAAAGAAACTTGCAAAAACTATTTTTGAAATTTCGGAAACTTATTGCAACTTATATACACTCTTTATTGACTACTTTAATCGACTTTATTGACTTTTTGCGCCTCTAGAGGTTGGTGTGTGGATCATTACTGGGAAGGCATTACGTTTCGATTGAATTGTCCTTTCGGGAGACCTGAAGGTGACTTTAATATGTACTGTCCTTATCACTGCGGACTGTCGGAGGCGGCGTGAGCAGCGCGGTTCGAGTCCGCGTTCGGCTCCCTTGCTCTACCAATGGCGATCGGGTAGAGATCGATTTAGGAAGGAAACAACCAATGATGGAAACGCCGCATGTGAGAACCGCTGATTGCGACCCGCAATTACGGTCATATTAAGTGTACATACAAATTTCTCACTACTCGAACTCGCTGACTTGAAAATGCGAGCTAAATTTCGATCAGAGTCTTTTTGTGGGGGTAAACTTTAATGGAATTGAGTCCTATGGTGTAGTCTAGTTAATATGGATGGGGCTTCGTCCTCCTATGGTGTAATTTGGCAAACAGAACATGACTATCGCACCCGGTGGCTCGGAAACGCCTGGAACCTGCACCATAGGTGCCAGCACCAAGCCCCTACCAGAAGCGCCAGCACAAGCTTCCTAAGAACACCAGATACGCGGAAAGAGTTTCCAAAGGAAGACTTTGTCCTTTGAAGGATGATTATCACACTTGTTTGGCGCCAAACGCTTGGCACCTGCCCGCACAGCGCACGACGGCGCTAGTAACCACCTGTGACACGGTAGACATTTTTTCAATAAACAGCTGTGATACTGGTATCCAGGAGATCGAACTTCCCCGAGGACAGAATATTTGCCAAGGGAAAAGTCCGGTCAAAATCTGGCCCGAGTTTTAGTGGGGCACAAGAAAGTGATTACTTTCTAGAAATTGACATAAAAACGAGAAAAGGTGAGAATTTTACGACACCTCACACATGACGCTGAGTTGTGGCGAGGAACCTATAAGCGTTGATGTTAGAGAGTAAAATAAAGAAGATATGAAAAAATTAGTGCTTTTGCGCACAATATTTAGCAGATTGGACCAAGCTATTATTTTTTTGCCAATTACGGCGATACATGAACGTCACCAGGAAGTTATAACGCGGGAAGTTCTGTCAGCACCTCCAATAATAAAAAAAAACAAAAAAAGAAGTGCTAATTGGGAAAGGCGATGAGGGCGGCAATTGGAGGGAGTGCAGCTGAAACCGATAGAATAATGCTTGCGAGATATTTAGATTCAGAATATGCGTGTTTCCTTGGAAAAACTCTCTATAGAGAATCGATGCCTCCAAGGGCAACTGCAAAACGAGAAAGGATTTTCTCATGCATCAGCAGATGAATAACATCCCATACAGTCCTCCTCTTAGAGTTCAGTATTAGACCTGTCAACGTGAGCGAATCGGTAATTAAAGTCAATTTTACTATTCTGAAGGCTTGCACTCTACTGGTGGGGCGGGGCCTACTCTGACAAATTACCTTTAACTTCACCGATAAGTAGCCTTATTCCAGGTAAAAGGACATGTGTATTATGTTCACAAATAAACCAACGATCGGAAGCGGAGTAATAAAGTGGCAATAATAAAAGTGCGAATAAATATTGGAAGAATAAATAATATGTATAAATAACAAGTATAATAAAAGTGCGGGCGAATAATTTTTACTGCTCCTCTGTCTTCATAAATAAAAATTACTGCGAATCTGTCTGACAACTTTCAACTTTAACGAAACAATGAAGTTATACCTAGTGGAAAACCAACGGTATATGTAGGTGCATGTGAAGGTCGTTCACAACTTCTTGATATAATATAATATTCCTCATTTGAACGTGAAATGTATTGTGATAGCTTAGTGTTGAAATTAACTAAAATTGAATATGTAATGGGATAGGGATAATAAGCTGTTCTGTCATTTCTTAAGGAACAGAAGTAAAAGTTGTTGTAACGCTTGATTTTGAAATTTTGAAATTAGCAATATAACTGTGCTTTCACGAGGAATAGAAGAAGTGGGAACAATACTGTAACTATATGCTTGTTTGTTTGTTAATTTTTTAAAGTTATGTTTTACTGCTTATCGAAGTCAGAGAAGTTTTGTGTAGAGTTGCGAGCGGAATTTCCCGGAAATACTACATACATTTCCCCTTGTTTCCTATTCTTATTATTTTAATTTTTTTTTACATTTCCACTTGTTTAATATTATTATTATTTTTAATATTATTCGATTAATTTATTATTGTTTAATATTATATTGTTCATTTAATTCAACCTCATATTGATAAGTATGCTATGAGTTTACTTGTCTATTCATCTAGTTACACTCCTTATCCCTGAGCCAGAGTAGGCGTGGCATTTGAACATGGCACGGAACTGGTTACTCGTGGAATATTCCAGTCTGGGACAACTGTCATCTTGTTCTGTGTTGGACAGAGACACGACAACAGTTGTGTCAAGATGGAAATATTCCACCAGAAGCATAGACACCTTCAGGTTAAATTGAATATTCCACCAGAAGCATAGACACCTTCAGGTTAAGTTGAAGAATGCAGCCCCGCCTACCCGATCTCAGGGATCTCGAGTATATATTCAGTAAAAAAGAGGAACTCGTAGGTTCAGTATTTCACTTAATATATAAGTTTTTACTGTTATATTATATAATTAAGTTTATACTGTGATATTACTACAGGTTTATTCATTGGTTGGCTGCTAATTAATTTCACTGGATAAGAATAAGGGTGGAGGAGGAGGTGGTGGTGCAGTGGCAAGTGGTGTAGCGACAAGTGGACGCTTAGCCGCGCGAGGTCCAGGGTTCGAAGCAGAGATCGACTCCCGCCTAGGCAGCCTAGCCTTCTACCCTCCGGGACGGTAGTATCAGATCTGTCTGGGAGGATAAGAACACTGACTTGTACATGGCTGGCCCCCACAAGTCATTGTATAGGCCACATCGCATTCAATAAGCCACTACGATTCTGAATGGAAGTAGAATGCGTGCCGCATCCCAAAAGGATTGATCAATGGTTTATCTACCGCACCCCAGCTAACGGGGAATTTTTTTCAAAAATTCAACTGGCCAGATTAGCTTTGGTTCTATCAATTCCGGGAAGAGGATGAGAATGTTCTGCCAGTGTGCTGTTCTGAAGAGTCCAGCTATATTGTTCGCAGTTCAATGTCCTTTATCGTACGATCAGCCTTTATCAATTCCTATATCAATCATTACCCGTCGTCAAATCCCCATCCACTCACTATATTACTCGCTGGAACCACCCCCCCCCCCGCGCCCGGTGAAATTTGTGGCGCTTCCTTTCTGTCGTCACTTCTCAGCCCTTCAGTTGCTATCATTTCCTAACAACCATCATACATGTTCTCTCACCTTTATCACTTATCATTTTTAACTGCCTTCTGCCAAAGCATAGGAGGTGAGAAATCTCAAAAATATCCGGTCAGATACATACAAAAAAAGTTTGTATACAGGGTGGCGAAAAATTAAGTGTGTAAAAAAGCGCTACATGCGCTCTGAGAGAAAAATTATTCAAACGAGAGTAAGAAAATGGGCATTCAACAATTATAGTGGATTTTTGAGGTTACTGTCATCAGTTCTGATACAGGCTTCAATCCGTTCTTTTATGTAGTAAATAGTGCGGCGGGGTAGTCAAGACTAAATTCACCCATATTTTCAAGACTTGTTTTTCTTACAACCCCATCAAAAATTTGCCTTCGCCTCCTTAGCTGCCGTTTCTTCATTCGTCAGATAGCAAGCAATTTTGGACAAAAAGGTGTGAATCTTTTTTTGAGTTAATAGAGTCAGATTCCTGTTGTTAGAAGATAAAACTGCTAGTACTAGTCCCAATATGAACATTTTGACTTCAGCAGGTCTGCGCAGTTGCTCTGACCAGGGAAATCCGACCAACTTACCATGGAACTCTGAATGGACCTGGGTAGATCGATAGAGTCTATAAGGTTTGCAAATATAGATAGCAAAACTGCAACCTGCATTTCACAAGCAACTTATGAGCAGGTAAAGTTTGTAATGGTGCAGTAGGGTGGAGGCTTGGTGGTGAGCTGTGAAGCATAAGCGAGGAATCGCATACGTCGAATCGAGTCGTCGAACGTCGAACCTTACCACTGAACCACCACGACTCGATTTGACGTATGCGATTCCTCGCTTAGGCTGCGTTTATACTTTGCGGCAGCGTAGCGTAGCGCTTCCAGCGTACGCCAGCGGCAGTGTCGGGGAAAGGATAGATATCGATCTAGCGTTCCCAGCGTCACCAGCGTACGCTAGCGCACGCTGGCGTAGCGAGGGCACGGGAAGCATAGCTATCGATCTAAAAAAAAATTAAAATAATAAGAATAGGAAACAAGGGGAAATGTATGTAGTATTTCCGGGAAATTCAGCTCGCAACTCTACACAAAACTTCTCTGACTTCGATAAGAGTAAAAGATAACTTTAAAGAATAACAAAGCAAGCATATAGTCTCAAGTATATTCAACTTCTATGACGACTCCAAAGACTCAAAAGTTTTTCTGCTGGAACTTTGCCGATAGAAGTTTTTCGGATAGACAATGGTTTTTTTCGCTACTTGGTATCGACAACAGACGCCTATTCGGCCCCACCACCTTTCTCGCCGAAATCGATGAGGACTTTCATACTAGGGTTGCTTTATTACCTGATCAGAAATATGACATTCATTCTTTGAAACCACCCTATTCAGCGCTTTGCTAGGGCTGAGCCTAACAGGACGGAACTCCTGCTCGTTCCAGGCTCAACCTTAGCAGAGCAAAGATGATCAGAGTGCCTTCCATTAGCGCTGGCATCGAAAATGAATGTGATACTCGTTATTCGTTTGGATGCCAAATAAACAAGTATGCTACTTTGTACGATTTCTAATGGAAGTGGTTGTGCCAACTAGCACCAGCGCCAAAAGTGAATATGGAACCCCCTGAAGACCCCGAGCACAATTTTGCAGCAAATTATAATAGAATAAAATAGTGTGGCGCCAAACTGAAGCTAGGGCCAAAATGGACACTTATATCGCGATTAGGGTGCCAGGAATAACACTATAGACGAAATTTCGGCGCAAAAATACGTCTTGAGATTTTTGAGTCGGCAGTAGTGCCAAAATTGTTATTGTCGTGGCGCTATTTTTGATCAACAAGAATTCTGTCAAAATTTAATATGCGTAATTCGTTATAATAATTAGAGGCCGTTCTACTACGAGTTGGTGAATTCCACATTATGAGGACGTCATACTGACTCGCTAGGGAAAGGGCTAATTTGTATTAATTGCGTATTTTTATTGCTGATTTTTGTCATATCAGGGGCTATATTGGAGCCAGTATCGAGATCGAAAAAACGCGCTCTCCTGATGCTTCCTCTTGTAGCCACTCTGTGCTCTTTTCGTCTGGACCTTTCATAGCATTCATCCGCTCACAGGACTGCCAATCTGCCTCGGATATGCCTCCACGCCTACATTATCCGCTTCGCGAAGTGTCAGTCAGTGGTTTCACCTCATAGTGAGCTAAGTGTTATGCAGCTTCCCTCTCCCACCAATGTTGTTATATGCCTTAGCATGGACTCGAACCTTAGTAAGGGCCATCTCGCCATTCCGCTGAATCATTTGATATTTGCTCATATCCTACCTTCATTCTCTCATTCTCATCGCGCGATGGGCTACTATGGAATCTGTGATCTTGTAAGCAAGTTCCATCTCACTTCTGAGCTGTTCTGACTCTAAATTCAAAATAAGGCTCAACAGCGGTGTATGAGCGTGTGTAGTGGACATGAGCCAAAAGGATTACCCGACCCTATTCACGCGATGTTGTGCCACTCTCCCAAGAAATGCCTCTATTAAGTCCATCTGAGTTCTTGAAAAGCCATCCCGACTAAGAAAACATTGAAGTCCAACATGGAGGGAGTTACTTCGTTACAGCATACTTTCAGAAAAGTAATACGCGTGATATGACATAGCTCACCCAGAGAGGGCTCATGGGGATACAGGTACGTCTTGGTCATTTAGCTTTCATGACGAAGACTAGCTATACTATGGGCCAAAGGGACTTACCGAGACTTCGAAATACTTGCGCTAACCGACCGTTTTCTTTTCTCTTTTCGTTTTTCTCTTTTCTTTCTTTCTTTTCTTTCTTTTCTTTTCTTCTAAAGTTGGAAAGGAGGCATGAATAGGTCACCGGAAAGACCTGTGAATGCCAGACAATCGCTCTTTTTGAAGTGACTTCTTAGAGGGTGAATTCTGATATGCTAAAGAGACTCTGAGAGGAGATTGGAACTGAAAAGGAAAATCGTTCATAATGAAGGATATCCTTGAAGGAAGGCGAGAAATTACGCGCGCGTGGTACTTAATTCCGTTTTGAGCGTTATTCACCAGGGAAGTTGCCACTCACCATGGAATTTGAATGGAAACCTCAGTTGTGGCAGTAAGAACTTTATGAGGAGGCGAAATTCGAGAGCGAGGAGACCAGAACCCCGAGCTATGCCTTTTGAGTTTAGCGCTAGGCTTGTACCGGTCATGGCCTTCCTTTTTAGTATGGCGCCTGGCTTGTACCGGTCAAGTAAGGGTAGAGGCAGTGTAGTAAAAGGTGGCGCTACTTACACAGGTGTTGTCCAGGAATCAATTTGGAGCGGCTCTTACCTGTACAAATCAGGTCTTCCATTCCGTGCCTTCCCATAAATTAGTAACAGACTTGTGTGGGAGGATCAAACACTGACTGGCACATCGGTTGGTTTCAGAAACCCATTGTACTGGCCAAATCGCACTCAAATTGCCACTACGATTTTGAATGGAAACAGAGTGCGCAGCGCATCATAAAAGGGCTCGATAGAGGCAGAGATGGTGAGGTCTCACATCAAGTTTCCACTTCATGTAAACGATGCTAAAAGTATAAAAATGACAGAATGCATTGGATGACTGTAGGAGCTTCAACTACTGAAAATAAACACTGGTACGGAGACGGCGAAAAAGGAGAAATTAAGGCAGTAAAGTAAATAAAAGTAGCCAAGCATAGGCTCTTGCAAGTATCGTTGGAAGATACTTACAAAAGCTGTTCATTAGAGGTGAATAAATGGAGCGTAAGGATGATAGCGCTGCTTCACCGTGAAATGGGACGGGTGATCTGCCCGACTTCTGCTCTTTTTCCGAAAGAAGTTTGAAACTAGTATTACTCTACGGGTGTATCGAATCAGTACAATAAGTAAAAGCGAATTTTGTCGAAAACTGTGAAGAGTGCTTGAGACAAAAGACGGAACGTGGCATGTACTAAGAGATCAAAATCCTGAGCCAAAATAAAATACGCCATGACAGTTCATGACTAGTAACAATGTGGATAACTTGTAACTGATTTATACTAGTATGTGAATTGCAATGTGTTGCTAATAACAATAAGGATTACTATCAACATCACTATTCATTGAGTTTTGTGGGAGGGGGCAGGGCAAAACAAAGAACTAGTTTGCACGTGCAATGGAAACCAAACAACTGTGCCATCGTTGCTTTTCATGCTCAACAGGGATACCAAGCAAAGGAGAAGAAGTAAACTCAGAACGCGACTGAAAAAAATTGGCATGCGAAATTCAGAATTTCATGTAATTTCCTACAATTTACATGTAATAATTGCAATGCAATTTTGTTGCAGCAAAGGTGATTTAGTGGCGAATGTTTGCCACGCGGCCCTCGAGTCTAATCCGGGATCGCGACTCGCCAGACCAATTAAACCTCCTACCCTTCTGGGGACGGACCCAACGAGCATTGTACTGGATACACCATAAGTATGGCAACAAGGTAATTGTGGCATATTTAAAACAAGAATTCATGCTGAACCACGGTGCCCCTTTAGGACCTGTTTATCATATGTCGCAGCAATGGAAGAAGTGCAAGATCATTCGAAACGGCAACCTTCAGCCCCAATTTACACCTCGGAATCGCTACAGATAGCCATCTACTGTGATACGCAGTGATTTTTGAGGATCTCCTTTTCCAGGTATTCTTTAGTGGCTTCCTCCATTTGCACCCATTCTGATCTGCAGTATTTTTTCTACAGGTCAGACCACACATAGGAGTCCGCTAGTCTGATATGTGTCGAGCTTGCTAGCTAACCAATGAAAGGTTTCCGGGAACCCTGACCGCGGCACAACACTTGAAGACAATCCCCGCCCTCAAGTAATTCGCAGGCACCCTTCCTTGTACAAGTAGTTTGGCCCTCAATTTCTGAGCTAGTCCCACCTTTGCGGCTCCATAGTAAGTAGCGTAGGCTCTGCGGCCCTCGTAATGGGCAGTTTTGACGCCCTCCTAGTTGCTCCGCCCACCGAAGCACAAGGTTATTTTCTATCACGATTCAGTTTTAACACCTTGTTTTTCGTTATTTTCCTTCACTATTAGATGGTATCAACATTGGATGACACGAAGAAACGAATACTGAGCTTAGAGGCTGCGCTATATCTGGCATAAAACGAGCAAGCCGAACAACTCGTGCATGTGGCTTACGAGGGCGGTAGGTGGAACTTTACTGAATCGACGTTTCGAGTGGATCATCGTCTTCGGAAAAGCTGGGAAATGGCTGAAACAACGTCCCTGAAGTGACCGGCCATCAAGAACAATATCTCAAGTGGCATCCTTGTGCCCGATTCACTCTTCACTTCACACAAAAAAATAGCGGCCTCGGCCAAATAGTAGATTCGAGCCTAGTAGATCTCGCAGGAAGCAGCAAGAAACAATCCAGCTTGTTTCATGTTCCCTGGCCCGGGTGTGTACCAGGCATTCGAGTTTTCTGAGGTCTTGAACTTCTTTTCTCCTTTAGAAAAACTATTGGTCCGCAATGACTACGGTAAGGTGCGTGCTGAGCAGTAAGTGAGGGCGGACTCTTCTTTCTCTCGTGCATCTGCTTATCCGGGAGTTGTAAAGTTCCTGAATCTCCTGAGGATGAATCTGTACTCAGTTTTGAACAACACCTTTCAACAAATTGGCACGTATGTGTAGTTCAGCAACCATTTTTATGCTCCCACACGTGACATCGCCCTAATTTTGCCCCTACGATTTTTTATCAGCTGACGAGTTGTAACAGGAACAAGACAGACGAAGATTGATCTGCGAGTAAATAAAGCTTCAAAGTGCAAAAAAATGGTGTTTGGTGCGATACTGAAATGACGAGCGATCACGGAGGCGAATCCACCAAGGGTGAGCCTTTGCCGAATGGCGGTGTGATATGGTCAAAAATTAACGCTTTTGAAAAACATTTTGGGGCTCACGCGCACATATTTATATATAAACACGTTCGAATAAAAATGATGACCATAGACAAAATTTTGAAATTTTGAATAAAAGAATAAAAGGTCGAAGTCTGCGCCTCTGATGAGTTCCCTTTTCGGACACGGCAGACATTCTACTTCCATTCAGAATCGTAGTGGCTTATTGAATGCGATGTGGCCTATACAATGACTTGCGGGGCCAGCCGATGTACAAGTCAGTGTTTTATCCTCCCAGACGAATCTGGTACCAATTTACCGTCCCCGGAGGGTAGAAGGCTTGGTTGGCCTGAGTGGGAGCCAGTCTAATAGTTGATTCGAGGACCATGCGCGTGTTGAGCATGCCATTTACAGCTACATGACGTCCACCCTCATATCAAAAAATAAATGGAAATTCCAAAAGACATGTGAAAAATCATTGAAGTGCACCTTTTTACACATATGAAAAACAATCGAGGAATGTAATGAAAACGGGAATAATGAAAAAGAAGGTGACGGAAAATCTCTACGCCTTTCCGAACTAGTTACAACACTCATGGCGCACCTCGTATAGGCTGTATCGCATTTAGCAGGTAAAACGAAAATAAAAGTCGAAATAAAGTGTATAAACATAGGAATAAAATAGCAACACCTTGACGTGATCTCCGACAGAGAAGATGTACACTAAGCACTATGCTACTTCTGGCCAGCATACAGTGCTACCATATTCATGCGGCGCACGTCCTGATACAGGCCAGACGCAGATTCAGACTCAGGGCTGATTGTAAAAAATAAGCAAGCCCATCCTTTCGTTTCATGCACTTAAGTATCAAATAAAGTTAGTGAACCGGCGTCAACACAATAACTTTAATACTGGCACATTGTAATTAAAACGACTTAATGCCCTTCCGCCAAATTTTGAAAGAGGTTTTTGGTAAGATGATTTTGTTGTTATTTATAAAGGTTACAAAGTTTAAATAGTGGCAAATTTCTTTGAGTAGAATTATATACAAGTTTGATACAATATACTGGTTATGTGATTTCGAAGTAAAGCACGCTGCTGGAGGAAGGGAGGCCAAAACTCAGGATGAGAGAGTGCAAGACAAATGCGAGAAAACTTTTTAGAACCGGGCATAATACAAAGATAGTCCAAGTCTAAGGAATAATATCAGGGAAGAAGTACGAAATACGTCGTAACGAGCTGTTATTGCACTAATTCACAACAATATGACGATGGTGAGGAGGGGGGTGGCACGAGAGAAGGGCGCTAGGAGGGGAGGGAGTCACACGATGCCATTGGCAAGAATGAATGAATGAATCCTGAGTGATTAGTTGGTCGCCGTGTCGTCGGACGCGTGCATCACTCAAAGAGGTGAAAAGTGTTGCACGAATGAATGGACCAGTTGGAACATGTTGAATGGGTAAAGATCTTCAGCCCACTGGGACAAACGTTCAAGGAATCTTATCCTTATAAAAATAATTTTGGTCGAATTATAACAACGCTCAAAACATTGTTGATTGATTATAGCATTATGAAAATTTCCTTTTCTTCGGGAATGGAACCTCAATTTTAAGGCCCATAAGCTTAAGGGCAGTTGTCTCCGTAACAATTTTACTCATAGGCAAAGCTCGCGGTCATTCGTCATCAGAAATAGTGGATTAGGGGTTTGCATATAGACGACAAGACTCTGAGTAAGGCGATAGTAAAGAAAAAAAAGCAGAAAGAAAAATGCCAGTCGTCCTAGATAAAACCCCATTAAGATCCCAGTTTGAGTGTGCCCAATTAACTGAAATCCAACATTACGATCTAATCCGCACAGCTGATTCCCCGATAAAAACTTCGCGACCGTACAAGTGACTACTTTCATGGCTTTTCTTCTGCAGCTTCATTTTTCACTGAAAGGCGTTCCTGGAAGGCGGAGTCTGGAGGCGGAGTCACTGGAGAAAAGGAGTCTGGACTACAATTTTTTTGCCGCGAAACCGGTACAATGTTGTTTGGCGCAGACCATCTACCCTCCCGAAGCCTTCAACTTCGACACCTGACCGACCGTGCCTTCAACGATTTCGCCCTCCGAAAGTTGGATATAAATATTTATCGAATTTCAAAGGTGTTGGCTAATGATGACATCCCAAAATTTTATATTTCTTCTCCAACATGAAGTTCAAAAACTAAAGTTCCCGAAAATGATGATTCCCTTCTTGTGACGCGGTGTGAGTTCTACATCCATTCAGATTCATAGGGGCTTTTAGAATAGTTATCACTTGTAAAATGAATTGCACGGGTTAGACGATGTACAAGTCAGTGTTCTCATCCTATTTATATCTTCCTAGACGAATCGGGTATAATTAACCACCCCTTGAGGGTAGATGGCTCGGTTGGCCTGGGCAGGAGCCCAACCACTCGAACCGCATGGTGAAGGGGCCACTTGCCAATATATACCGTCGCTGTATACATATTATTATTGATATCAATTATTATCGATCACGAGACCTATTTATTCACCCCGGGGGTTAAACGATTGATAGCTTGGTCTGGAGGTCATTCGGGATTTGATCCACTGTGTTAAAAGGACCACTTTAAACTACACCTTGGTACCCTCCATATGCTCGAGAGAGAGGGGGCGTGGCTGCGTTCTTCATTCAAACATGATATGAGAATGAGTTTATCGTGGGATATTTCCGTTTGAGACAGCTGCCATCCTGTCATGTACTGTACAAAGACATGGTAAGAATCATGTCAAAACGGTAATATACAACCAGAAGTGTAGCCGCTGCCACGTCCAAATGAACTACTCTGCCACGCCCTCCACGTCTCTGGGATATGGAGTGTATACCTACCTGCGCTTTCACCACTTCTGATACCACTCGAAGAAAATTTGGATTTCTTGGAGCCGTAAACAATTACATTTCACGCACTTCTTTAATAGTTAAATTGACACTCTTCCTTATCAATGGAAGGTTTCTTCAAAATGCAAAAAAAAGCAAATTAAGTGCATAACTGGAAGTCAAACTCCACAGCAGTCCTTTAGTTGTTTCTGTAGATATGTCTTATTGAAGAATAGAAAAAGTTTTCTAGACGTTTCCATGTCGTCAAAAATTTGGACAGCGAAAAATGTTCTCTAGAGACTTCATCAGATGGTTCGTTAGAATGAACATGAATAAAAAGTTGAAGAGGCAGCGAAGTTTCAACGTTCCCTAACTTCAACATTGAGTGGGATGTCCTAGTTTTCAGTTTTGGTACTGACATTGAACTTACTCGATCAAGTGCAAATGAGTAAAGCTGTCACAAGTACACATTTTTGAAACCATCAAGAAATGGATTGACCTCTTTGAAGGCTGGTGGCACGATAAATCCTCAAGACGTGTAGGATTGATACGCCTAGCAGGACAGAATTCGGCGCCCCTGAGCAGGCGCTGCGTGGCGCCTTTTCCAAGAAGGTACCTTATAGCGCCCATGAAGCTGCAACATACCGGCCCACCGCATGCGCCCGCCCAGAAATGGACGACCGATGCTGGTGCTTGTATCGCTTCATTTGCAAAGTACAATGTAAAGCGAAGGGATCGATATGAAGCGGCTGCGGTGCTGCATGGATATATGAGTACACATATACAGCCATATCCACCGTAGCGGGTATTGGCACGATGCCAAACGAGGAACTCCGTCCAAATCGCTTTCTGAGAACCATGTACGCTGAACGAAAGTTCTTTCGCAGGTCGTATTGATTCTTTTCCATGATATCGTGCCTAATGCTTTAAACAAATTGAGCTCAGGCCAGTGGTCATTGATTAGACCTCTTCAGAATGGATGGACTGAGAATAGCGTACGCGCAACGACTCTGTCACTTTGATGAAAGCTGCAGAATGTGGGAATACCCTATGGAATTCTTCTCGGATTGCGAGCTCTCAGAGTGTACGCACCTGGGGGCACGTCCTTGCCGTCGTGCCAGAAAAATTATTCATAGAAGACTACCTCCAGCAGTACTTCACCTTTTAGTGTACCCCCACTTCCTTATCCCCATCCCTTATCCGCCATCTCGCGAAAATGTCATTTCAAACTCTCTGCCTTTTTTCTAAGGGAATTCCCGTTCCGTCCCCCCCAGCGTGTTGGGATGGGAGGGTGTTGCGCACCTTTTTGGAACAGGAAGAAAAAAAAAGTCAACGATCGTTTATATTTCTCCCAAGGCAAGTATGACCTCACCGCCCTCCCTCGCTGGGGTCTCCCTACATAGAAGTGTGCCTTTCAAATGCAAACTGAAGGGAGGGATCCCTCTAGTTCGCTGCGGACGTTCGGCGTATCGGCGGCACCCGTCAAATGGCGTTCTCTACCTCCTGTTGAAGCGCGGCTGTTATATAAAAGTGAATGGAACGGTAACACGACGATATGAATACAATCATATCATTTGCATATACACTCAATATCTTTGCTCGCTAAGGACAACTCGGCATAAGCAACGGGCGTTGAGCATCCGCGCCAAAAATGTTCCGCTTTGACACGCCCAATCGTCCGCAGCGAATACACACGCGCTTCGACGGTTTGGGACTTTAAAAAGGATTCAGCCACTACTGGGTCATTGAAGACGGACGATCGTCGACCGGGACAAATGCGTTCTATCTAAAACATTAGTGCCCAAACAGTAGATGACTGGTTCACATGAGGCAATGTCCAGCGTTCGGAGAAAACCTTTTTTGGAGCTACCCTTTCTACAGGCATGCTTACACATTTGGGCGATGTTTTCTGTTACAAGTTAGAAAAAATTCTGAAAAACTACTAGAAAGCGCACGATTCTGGCATGTTCCATGTTTTTTCTTTCGCTACTGCATATATCTATAGCTTATACTTATCAGAGATAATGATCAAAGATTACTGCTATAATCACAAGTTGTGTACGATTATAGGTGGAATGCACACTGCTATCAATAGAGTTCATTTCGGAACGAGGAAGCACGAAAGACGTACTCTATGGTACAGGGAAACCGATTAAGCCTTGTTTTCCCCATTCAAAATAGCTTTTACAAATCGTAGTACTAAGCTGGATTAGTAAGTCAGCTCCTTACCAGAGAGCGTTCAATGAGTTGCCACCATGAAATGCCTGAAGGAAAATAGAAAAACATTCAGTAAGCCTCTCATTCATAATTGAATGACATCAGTTTCGGAGAACGACTGAACGTTGCGAGTACTCAGGGAGGAAAGTATTATTAAATAGGTTGTATTATGATTGTTAATGTACACTTAACACGCTAACAGCACGGACAGCGTGACACACATGGTGTGTCATGCATTTTTTTCTGTGCTCTTTCTTATAATCTATATATTTGGCATCTTTTTCATGGTCTAAAGTTATCAGAACACGGATGTGAGCACGAATCACACATCTCTCATACAAACTAAGAAAATCAGATGAAATTTGCTAATTATTGAAGTAAAAAAAAGACGGAATGACATGTAGGTCTTAGCAGAACGGCTGTCCGCAATGTGCTAAATTGCAAAGGACACTCAGTTGCCATTATCGTCCATGCTACTCTTTTTTTATGGAAAATTAGAGTTAGGTGTGCGAAAGACAGCACATCACTTTCAAGACTACATCTTTGACCCATAGCAAGCCAGTAATCGAAATAGCGCCATTCCCAAGATATGCCTGCCCAGGGGTTCCTAATTCGATACTAGTTATTGCTATGCAAAAAACAATATTAACAGATGGAGGGGAGCTCATGGGATGATGAAATAGACCAGTACGCCTTCGCGCTTGACTGGGCAGTTCGAAAGTGAAGGAATTCGGGCCACTTTTAAGCCCTGGAGACGATGATCTGCTTGAACTTAAACCAGTGAACACCAATTCGCCAATAACAACCCTGGTCGGCATAGTTTTTTTTTTCAAAGTCAAAGTTTATAGGCCTACTAAACCTTGGCTAATTACTCCTTTAACAGCTCGTTTGAAGTGATTTTATTGCAAGTTTAATTACTTCGTGGTGTTTACCCAGCTATTTACCTGCTGTGTTGAATGATTCACCACAATTTTCAGCAATTGTATTAGTTTGCTTTGGTCTGATTACTGAGGATTGACTAATTAGTGAGTAAGCCTTTTCGGGATGCGCCATGCAGTCCACTTCGATTGAGAATCGGTGCAGCAG
This sequence comes from Cooperia oncophora, assembly GCA_036418165.1. Lineage (NCBI taxonomy): Eukaryota > Metazoa > Nematoda > Chromadorea > Rhabditida > Trichostrongylidae > Cooperia > Cooperia oncophora. The sequence goes on from MU912382.1 coordinate 32,654, forward strand.
TTCGAATAATATATAGGGGGATTTTCACCAATCAGCGAACGAACAGCAGTGATTCGTCTGATCCAGAGGCGAGAGGAGCCAGCTCTTCTGGTTTTTATTAAATATGATACTTAACATTGTACTTCTTTCGCCTTATAGCAGTAAACAAGAGTTTTAGGGGAAGTCTGACCAACGGTACTTCGTCTGACTAAGACATGGAACGAACCACCCCTTCTGGTTTTTATTAGTATGGTACAGCTTCGCAGCTCAGAGACAGCTTGGCTAATTGCCCTCGCGGCTCGGCACCTCCACGTTGGCGAATCAGCTCGGGAGTTTTCAGAGATAAACGCTTATTGGTAATCTTGGAACTCTCTGACTTCTTGGCGCAGCCGCGAAGGTGTGCGACAAGGTCGTGAAGGTCGTGAAGGTGAAGGTGTGTTCGTATTCCTCGTCGATGTTGTCCATAACGGAATCCTCCCAGAGCCCAGCGAAGAATTTGTTGAAGTCGATCCCCTATTGATGACGGTCTTGGGGATTACTTCTTGAACTTTGCGGCTCTCTCTCCTCGCATCGAAAGGCAGAATCTTACGCGACGTAGACGGTGGTGGGATCCGTATTCCCTGTGTAGATATTTCTTAGAAGTGACAGAGCGGCATCGGTCAGGCAAAACTTTTGATTGAAGGTGATGTGGTCGATCTCACTGTGGGATTGTCCAACAGGAGAGGAGATTGTTTATAACATTGTGCCTTCAAGTCACAACAGTTTAAAAAAAATTGTGCCTTCACGTCACAACAGTTTAAAAAAAATTTGTGCCTTCACGTCACAACAGTTTAAAAAAATCTTCACAAATTCCCAGATTACCCTACTCAAAGAGATTCATGCCAAAGAAGAGGGAAATCGGTTTAGGTCATGGAGTGCTTCCTGATCATTATCAACACTCATAGTTGATGTTGGACGTTCAAAAGTTAGGGGGTAGGTCCTGCAGGCAGTCGATCCTCAAGAGGGCCCCATGCAATGCACATTAATAGGGTCCAGGGAGGCGAACTCCCACCAAAGCTATCGCTTCTTTGGCCATATACAGGGGGGCCAAAAAAAGTCATTTTGCCTCCATGACTTTCAAGGCGCTATAAGTTACACTTTATTAAATTTTTATCGGACATTTTTACTACCATATTAAAGAGCACATTAAATACTATAATGATACTCCGCCACAGCCTTCTGGAGGAGCGCCATCGAGAGATTCGGCCGCGCGAAAGTGAGTGGGTACCGGAGTTGAGCGAGATCGTTGATTTCTCCGCCACTGTAGACCACCCTGTTGAGCTCCGCCCGAACCGAGTAATTGAGGGGGTTTAGTTCAGGACCCCGCTTAAATACTCCATCTTTTCCAGGTACTCAACGTTCTTCCATTCCAAGTAGGCGAAAGTTTTTCCAACGCCCTTCGATTAAATGTGTTGTCACCCAATCCTGTAGCAGTACAAAGTTTCCAAGAAGGTACGGGCGACGACATGAAGATGGGATATTCTCCTCGAGTTGCTCGATGTAGCCACCAGCGCACACCCTCAGTCTGGGGCCCACGAAGAAAATATCGGTTCATCCATTCCAGGTACGGCCGGTCCACACCATCAACCCGCGCCTTGGTGAATGGGGTGAAGATGATGTCCTGGACCGTAGCGACGTTGCCGGAGCTGCTCGATGTTTGGGGTCTTGCAGATCAAGAGTACTGGTCTCCAGGTAGCTATCCATGGGTGATTCCATTCAAGAAGTTCCGCAGCTGTTGGAGGGCCACGTGAATTCCAAAGGCGTTCTCCACTCAGGCCGCGACTGGAGATGACTTCATATTTTGGTGTACATGAAGGTGAATGGCGGCAGCCGGCTCCTGCTTATAGAGGAAGATCTTGGGTATCTTCCGCCCTGGTACTCATATCCACTTCCTCTGTCTGGGCTGCGAAAACTTCGCTCATATGTGACTCGGCCGGAATGACTTTTTTTTGCCCCCCCCCCTGTATATGACATAAAGCTTTAGCTTTCTCCCTGTAATTCGGATGTGCCGAATATTTGGCAAAAAGTTTTGTAAGAAAACTAGTTTTTGGGTCAACCCGACATTCCATTTCAATGAAATGAAAATCGACAGAAATCAAGAAATAGTAGGAATGGAATCACACTATCATATAGGGTAGAAAATTATCTATCGAGTAGCTTAGAACATATTGGAAACTATTCCACTTTCCATATAAAAACCTGTGTAACCAAAAAAACCTATTGGGTAACTAGAAGTCTCTCCAGGGTATCCTATGATCACGACCAGTAGACGAGTGATAAGCGAAGTATGAGTCAAGAGAAAGTGAAACTCACAATTTTTGGCATCAAACTTCAACCCTCTAGAGTATGGCCCACTCTGATCATGGTCTATTGGTTGGTCTACAGGAAATGCCGTAACTAAGTTAATGGTTCGTCTGGGCTAGGCGGCATAGGTAAACAATAAGTCACTTAAGGAATGCAGCTAATGTGTATCCAAAGAGTTCCGTTCATGCGTGCCTAAGTTGTAGGTGCCGTTGTTTGGTTCTACGAGCTTCTTCTACTCAGAAAAGAATGCTCTTTGATACAGAGGGTCAAAAATAGCGGAGAGAGGTGAAGGAGGGATTGCCGCGATTCTTCATCTTGCGCATTTCACTAGAGAGACACGTTCATGGGGCCTGCTAGCGAGTGAGGGGTGGGAGGGCGGCATTGTCTATGAACTTGTTTATAGACTCCTCCCGGTTTTCTTCTCACTGACCCCCCCCCCCCTCCTCGACTCGGAAATACATTAAGGGGAAGCTGGAGCATTTGTTGGAGTAAGCTGGCGAAAGTGCTAGAGATTGCAAAAACAAAGAAAGATGGTACACAATATAGCCTTCGTACTGATTTTTTTGAATATAATACGTATTGGAAGAATAAGAATACTACTAATTGAGCTGAAACTCTGAACTGCTGGGAACGAAGGAGAAATATGTGGGTCCTTTTGTGAGCGTTGTAGTCATATTGTAGCATATAATAGCAGCTAATTTAAGAATGAACTACTAGTATATTTGTAGTGCTCATGTATTTTTAGCGCTGATCTCTAGGTAACTACAAATTTGTATTTTCATCACTCCTTTCTTCCTAGGTTGTAGAACGTACTTCAGAGTTGCAGTTAATTTATTGGAAAATGCAGATGCAATTTTGCTATTATAAAAAGCAATTGGTCAAAGTATTCTAGTGTTTTACATTTTCATCTAAAAAAGGCAACGCTTCCTTGCTTATCGAGAGCGCTGAAGCACTCCTTAAAATCCTAGGCATAAGTCGGCTTGGTGGTGGTGAGGGAGGAGGCACGGGGCAGATTTTCAGCGGAGCCTGTGCAGGCTTATCTTGTAAAGACCTGTAACTTTTTGTAACCGAAGTGCCACACTTGTACCATTACGCAGCTTGACAAGAGTTCACAGATCCCACCAGAATAAGACCTGTCAGCTACTAGGAATCATTTGAAGAGTAACTAGCCAAAGTCAATTTGCCCCTCTCAAGCCGGTCACGGCGGTTTTCCGCCGTGTGCGACAAGAAAGTGAGAGCGCAGGTTGACAAGAGTGCTCTTTCTGCATCATACGAATGGCAATTAATAAATGAATTAAATGATACCGCATGTTGTTTAATGATGACCTTTGGGTCAGAGCGATTATCGATTAGCGAGAGCGATTACCTAATTATTCCGCAGTTGCGAGAATAGGGGAGTGGGCGGAGTTTCACACAATGGACGGGGCTTGACCACAGTTTGCGGAGCTGGATGTAAGAGGAGGCTGTAAACTGCTGAATTTTTTGAGAAAACAATAAATCCTATAGAAGTTGGCGGAATATGACCATAGTAGGCGGGCGACGCTTCTGTGCGGTAAGTGGAGCTTTAAGTTGCGGACTATTTCTTGCGGATTGAGAAAATGCGAGGATTTTGGAGGCTACAGGGTTACTGAAGTATATTCTGGTTGAGTTGTTCAAGGGTACTGATGGCATATTTAGGTGATATCTCACGAGTGGGTACGTACGTGAGAACTAATTTTGGGTTAAAGAGCGAAAAAGTTTTCGCCGTTGATCCGTGGCCTTTGGGATATACGTCATGCCCCCACTTAGAATTGTAGTAGCTCTCTGTTGCTTGGCTTATGCAATGATTTGTGGAGGCCAGCTATGATAACGGCACTGTTTTTCCTTCCCGAAAAATAATGCTACCAGTTCACCAGCCCTTGGAGGGTGGACGGCTTGTTTGACAGGCCGAAATCGGAGCCGACTTCGTTTGACCTTTCGACGCAAATGCTTGACTCTTAGGCTTCACACCACATCTTTCCCGGAACATTATCTAGTAATCATTGTGGTTTCAGCAATAATTCTGCTGCCTTAGCAAAAAAAAGACTTATACAAGTTTGAAAAAGAGTGCGCTGCTGGAAGAGCTCGCAAATTGAACCTTGAAAGGAATTCAGGTCCGTACAGCAATGAATTTAGAATAAGGCTTCATATAAAGATGTCGTGAAGGTTACGAACTGACAAGATAAACTTCAAAAGAACAATTCAATGGTAGGGGAATTCAAGCTGTTACAATAATAAGCAGGCTAAATATTGAATTGTCATTTGCATATTTCCCCTTCAGTACGTCACTCTTTCAATCACACCTCCGTTCTTGAACTCAAGCGAATTATTCGAAAATTGCGCTCAGCACACTCCATAGCCCTTTTTGAAAAGCAATTTTCTAGTGTGAGGAAATCCAATAAATAATCTTCGACAATCGTATTTGCACTATAAAAAAACCTTACATATTTTCACTAAGATTATACGTTAACATTATACGTTAGACGTTCAAAAATAAGTGGGTAGGTTCTGCAAGTCCCTTTCCGAGACGATGCTCTTTACAAGGTCCGAATTCCCACTACTTACCACTTGATCGCTTGAACCAACCTCAAGCTGTCATTAGAAGCACACAGGTATGAAGCTTCTTTGTGAGACTGGAGGCCGAGATGACAGTTCAAAAACGTAACTGGGGGTTGGCACATAAGGTAATGGCGTTATTTTTCAATTTGAAGAATTTTGCTTAAAAAGTGAAATGCTTTGCAGAGGTTCAATTATCCACCGGGTAATAGTAACATCTTCTCGTACTATAAGAAGATACAAAGCAGGCTTTAAGTGAGGGAATATAATTGTTTTGCAGTTCTTAGTGGTAGTTGAAAAGTGATGAGTCGGTAAAAGATTCAGCGACTTGTGACAGCTGCCTCTATTTTGTCGTCTCTAGTCAAAAGTGGTAAAAATCGCTAAGGGCTTGCTATATAGATTGTAGCCAGTAGGTTGTGCTAACGAGTTTCAGCAAGGAATCCTCATAGAAGCTTCAGAACATGATTTTCAGAAAATCTCTTCAAAGTTGGGCAAGCCTTCCAGCCCTCGCTCGGATCAACCAGTCATCGCGTATGTTTCACTCGAAAATTTGTATGGCTAATACTTGAACTGTGCTCCGCTAATGTGTTTTGGCATCGCCTGCCATGGTACGGAAATTTCGTGCTCATAACGCTAACAAATGACATTCTGTTTCTCCATCCCCTTGAGCAACCAGCTCGATCGCCCATGGTTCGAGAAGCATTGAGTGATAGATTAATATTAGGACGGCTCACAATTGATTTTGAGAAAAGCAATACCGGCAACGTTGACCTTGCAGACATCCGGTCCGGAAATCGTCATACCTCCACGATTGTTTTCTTGTTGTTTTCCTGAGTAAAATTGCCAAGCCAAAATTAACTTTACGTTGCTTACAACTATAAAAAATATTTGTTGTTTTAGAATAAAACTAGTCGATAAATATTCTCACCAATGATTTCTTGGAGGCAACCTCTCGCACCCTCAGGCCAGCTCTTTAGGTCGTCCACTCACGTGCGGGGAGAGCAGACATTGAAAGCTGGGCTGATTGGTGGGAATAAGGTTGTAAGAAACAGTGAAGAAATCATATTATTGACTAAGTTTATGTGAAAATCTAACCATTCTTCATGACCATCAGTAATATTTGTGTTTGAAATTCTCCTGGGCCGGAACAAAACCAAATGTGTGAGTTATGTGTCGAACCGGGTCGTCCTGTCAACGTTTTTTCTCAAAAAATCAACTGTGAGGGCCCGTCTTAATTAATCTATCAATCATGCTATTACTCGATACCATGCGTATCACTGGGCGCTGGCTTAAGCGCGCGCTTTCGAAGTTTTCCCGTGGAAAGCGTAAAGAGAAAAAGTCCGGGAATGATTGTGATATCATTATCTCGACTAGACGTTCTCTTTAATAACCCTGAAATTGACAAAAGTGAGGGAAAGCAGCAATGGAAACAGATAATTTTATCTTTAGGGCGTTATAGAGGGCACCGACATTTGCTACTGCAGCATGCAAAAACAGATTAGCGAAGCATTTAAGCACTTACAGAATAACATATCTTACACCCAAGTGAAGATGATACGCGCAATGATCGTGATCGCTAGACGAGCTGAAGGGTTGCCAACTCTTGAAAATGCTATAAAATGCGAGTTTCAAGATGAATCGTTCCTACTGAGGGAGTCTCCTTGCTGGCGCAACTTTCTAGCACAACCTACTGCTCGAATCTATATAACAGCTACGCGATTTACCCTTTGAATAGACGGAGGAATAAACGAGGGCTGTCCGAAGGTGACATGGAATTCTCGCCGACTGTCTGCAGAAACTTTGCAATTTTCAACAGAGCTAAAAAACGTTACAAAAATTATCTCGCTCAACATCAAGCTGTTTTTTTATATCCTCAACCAAAGCTGTTTTGATATTCTTATACTACGAGAAGTTTCCTATCAGATGATATCAACTTGCTTGCAAAACATTTCACTTTTGGAACAAAATTTTCAATTGAAAAAAACGCCATTACTTATGTGCCAACCAATAGTTGTCGAAAACTCACTTTTGGGTCGACCCAAATTTTCCTTTTATTAAAAGAAAAATCGCCGGAAATTATGAAACAGTAGGAAGATTTCCACATTATCTTATAGAGCAGGAAATTATCTATCAAACAGTGTAGAACATACTTGGGAACAATTGTCGTTTTCATATAAAAATTGTGTGACAAAAAACGCCATTACTTATGGGCCAACCCAATACATAGCCCAAATCAGAAGGCAGCAAGATAAGTGAACGCGGGCGGCAAGAGTCCAGACGAAAGAGATACAGAGACGTATGCATAAGAAAAGAGAGTCGCGCCCCTTCTCGCCCTCTGATATGAAAAATATGTAAAGTTCTCATATCGAAACAACTGCATAGGTCATAGCCAGCCATGTATCCGACAATGCTTTCCAGGTCAACATGTTTTAGTCTGAAATTTGAAATCTGCTCAGACGAACTTTTCAAATGCAGAGCGTCAAGTGCTAGAACTTGATGTCGCCAGGGTCCTGAAGAATGACGCAGACGGATACATAGAGGTATCCTTTCCAGCTGTGAGCACGAAATAAAACGCTTATTTCTACATTGAAAAAATTAAGCATTTTACGGTTGCAAATCGTAGGAAGGGGTTCGAGAAAACAAAAATAAACCATGCCAGTTAAGTTACTCCTCGAGAACAAAGCGGAGGAAATCGTGGGAAAATATCAGGTTTGTTCGGAGGAATGCGACGTTGGACTATTGGTTCTAAGTTATTATTTCTACTATAGGAGATTTTTCAAAACAGTTTTGTCCATTAGAGAGAGGTTTTTATTGCGCATCTTTTGATATATTTTTTCTATGTCTACCTTGTTTTTTTAGAGAAAAAAAGTTTAGAAAATGCTCGACCAAAATTTCGAATGCGATTGTATGGTAAGAACTTAGCCAAGTCTAACGATGAAGCTTGGGGGACGCTAATGACACTCGCTCACAGGGCAGCGGAACGGACTAGCGACCATCTCGCGAGAAAGTTGGCAAAAACAGCTGATTGTGCATACATTATCCCCGAGGACCTAACAGTAACCGGCGCGAGGGGAAAAGTTAGTGCAAGAGGCTGCTTGGCGAAGTTTTTGCGTACAGTTGGCAATCAGTCATTGCTAGAAAAGATTGACGCTTGTTTAATGTCGATTTTTATAAGAAAAATTATTTTACAGGCCTCACCGCGCATAATCGACAAACCTAATATCCCAACAAGAACATAATGGGTGGTTCAAGGAGGAGCGAAGATTCGCTGAGTAAGGCTAACAACAGGGTGAGTGAGACCACAAATGAGCAAGACCACAAGGACCAACAGAGGTGGGGGGGCACTTGAGCAGCCTTGCTTCTTACGCCTCTGCCCACCAGTATATGCACCACATTAAAGAATGCGGCTACCCCTAGCTCACAGAGAGCTTACATTTCCATCAGTGTCTGCTAAGCAAACCTTCAAAAAACTTTCTAGGATACTTGCGTAGCACGAGGGGAACCTTACGGCCTCAGCATAATACTCATAATACTCGATATACTTACAATTGACAAAAGTTTGTCCAAACTGAAGTCCATACTGAAAAGCGTTTGAATAGCTTCATAGAATTACACAGGGAAGTAGAAATAAACGTTGCCAAGAGGTTGCCAGACGCACCGCCCACGTAAGCGGAGGCAATAATATATAGAAATAGTTATTAAAAAACAACAGTTCTTTTTGTAGCAATAATCCCACTGCGAGTAGTGTTTGTTGATGGGAATTTTTGTAATAATTTCGTCATAATATTGTTTGCACCATGTGAAGATTTTACCATGGAACTTCTTGAAGTTGGGGCGGCTCACTTGTAAGGGTAAATCATCGTTGGGGATTCCCAAACAGGGGAGGGGTCGCGTTTGGTCGCTGGAAGTAGGGAGGGGAGAGGGGAGGGGGTGGTACTTGTCTGGGAAAACATTTTTGAAGATTGGTTTTTCTTGTTTTGTGCGGACGCTAGATGCAGCTCGATCGTATCATAGGTAGGAACTACGGGGGAGGTCGTATCAAGCCACCTTTTGGAGGAAGGGGTCTCACGGACCCAAAATCCCTAACTAATGATGTGCCCTGTCAATTGTACCATTAGTAACACTGAGAAAGAGTTGATAACTGGAAAAGGAAGATGAGGAGAAGGAAGATTCAGCATAGAATGATTATCAGGTTGTCAGTTGCAGATGTTCCTAACAAACTTTTGGCGCAGTTCGGCTTGGTGGGGCCAACAAATGACACTCAGTGAGGCTTATGCAAACCACCCTATGAAGATCTGTAAACTCCTGTGACCAGAGTGGTTCACTTGTAGAGTTCCCAAGAGTTTACAGGTATTCGACTGCTAGTTACCAAGTAAGAGCAAGAGGAAAGAGTGCGAAATGCCCCTCCAGTGCCAAAATTTTCAACTCCATTCTATGAAATAAAGTTGTTTTAATAGAAAGCAGATTTCCCATTGAAACATACCCTGATTATTTCAAAGAATAATTTCAAAGAATTAAAAGGGTTCTCTTCATATGAAATATGAAACGATCACGTGATTCCGTTATTGAGATACCGATAGCTCCTCCTCTGGTGGAGGTTGTTAGAACATTACCAGAATGTAAGAAGGGGATGCATAGTGAATAGGAAATAGAAATAATCAGAAATAAATGAAAATATGGGTTTGTAAAGGGAAATTCATCCTATCGTTTACTGCGGATGATGGGGCTTGGCACGGGGGAACGAGCTTAGCGCAGTGCTAGCCCGTTCCTTTTCGTTTTTTTTTCAGTAAACGACAAGACTGTAACAATCGCTCCTACGAGTCGCTTCCCTGAACTGTGTCGCCGACCCGTTTCAAGAGCGTGGGCTTGCAGCGCGTCAAATGCAGCGTCACTGACACGCCCCATCATCCACAGCGAAAAAGACTGTAAACGACCGGCTAATATTTCGTAGTATTTCGATACATTGAAAAGGATCTGAATTCGCATAGATAAGCCGGTCATGTCATAGGTCTGCGTCAGCTAGGAAGAACGGTTTCTTCGGAAAATTATGGGACTAAAAGCACAATTTGCAGAAGATGAGGTAATGAAGATGAATGTTAAAGGAGCGGTGGTTCAAAAACTGAGGCAGGATAACGGAAGCTTCAACAAGCAGCAACAAGAGAGAGAGAGCTTCATTTTATGAACGCTTAATGGAAGACATTAATACCGTTTTCTGTTTTAACTCCATGAATTTCAAAAGCAGCAGTTAGATGAGATCTAATTTGATTTTTTTATCAATTTATGGAATTCACCTTGCTAACACAGTTCCGTAGAATGAAAGCATAATCACTATCAAATAAAAAAGGTAGTGCAAAAGCGCGGAATTGGAAAAAAGGAACGAGCGAAATCGGACTCAGTAATCAGTATCAACACGTTCGAGGCGACGTGTACTTCCGGGAGTACACGCGCCTCTTCGCGTATTTTTTTGGTATTTTTTTTCGCTTTCCAATAACAATTAGATACAAATAGTAATGCAGACATTATAAGAAATAGTGTTAACACACTCCAGGAGTCTTTTACTCCCGGGAGTGCACGTAAAGACCCCTCTTTCGGCCACGTTAAAATCTTCTTTCAGCTACTCGTGCACTCCTGGGAGTACAAGTGCATTTCTGCCTGTTTTTGTTGTTTCTTCTTTTTTACTACAGTTTACATTCAAATAATAATGCAAGTAATGCACAAATGACATTACTAACATTTTTTGTTTTTCTTTCTTGAAAGAAGATGATTTTGATGAGAAAGTTGTTTCGGATGACGTAGCGTTAGGCATCGAGAAATTTCTTTCAAAAGTAGCAAGTTAAAAAATTTCAGGTAAAATGGGAGAAAATCATAGGAAAACACATAAAAATGTTATCAGTATCATTTGCATTATTTGCATCATTATTTGTGCATAATTTCTGGTGAGAATGTTCCCCGTCAGATCCCAATCAACCTCAGAAAATCCAGGAATCCCACATTGTCTACCAAAGATTGCATGAAAACTAGTCTAAGAAGAAAAATGTAAAAAAATGTCAAACTGAAAAGAAACAGAGGAGGCTTTGCCGTAAACAACAAACGCGAGTTTATGGTGAAACGTCGCGAACGCGCCGAACGAAAAACGGGAGTTTTTGGCGAAATAGCGTCGCCGCGAACGTATTAACGGCCGCTAAAATAAACTGCTATCCCGGCGGTAGAGTGGGCGTGGCAGCGTACTTTTGTTGTACACAGCCTTGCTCGTAGAATATTTCCATTTAATACAAGTGTTTCTTTCCTTGCTCTAATCAAAACCATGGTTGCAACTGTTCTAAACGTGCAACATCCCTCCAGAAGCGCAGCTGGCGCCACGTTTGAATGGAGTACGCAGTCACGGACTTTTAATTTCTGAGATAAAGAGTGCATGTATGTTGTTTCTAGTGGCCCCGAAGCCTTGAAACCGACATGTAAGAAAGCCTTTAAAAATTATTAACATGTAAATACAGTAAATAAAGTGCGTCATAACATCACATGTGAATATTCTCCTCTGAAATCTTTCAGCGGATATGAAAAGCGTCTTGAAAGGAAAACTCCTAGTAGACGAAGAAGCTGGAAAAGATCTCTTTAGCAGTGATATATCTGCAGGGCTCTACAGAGATTGGATGCCGTCTTCTAAAGACGGCACTGCGAGCTTTTCTGTCCTAATTGCTTAAAAGCAGATTGCTGAGAAAAACCTATTTCCAATTTGCTGGCAATAAAAGAAATGAGCACATTATGTGGAAAGATTTCCGCAAAGGAACTAAAATGGAAACATAATTTGGTGACATAAGAAAACTGCTCCACATATTTTGATAGTAACAGGCCCCAACGATTTTGTTACTTTCACTCACAGTAATGATCCCTGAAAACGAAAGGGCGTGTAACAGAGCGTGGGATGGAGCGATCTGTTTTCCATCAATAATGCCCTCCTGAGACCACAACTATTGGCTGGAAAGGTTGCTTCAGTTGCGATCAAACTCACGCTCTTCACACGCCCTATCGTTTGCAGGGATTATGAATACATGTAATTTGGTACTGTTTGTTATTCAAATTTATATATTAAATATCCAAGTGAAAAGTGATTTGACCCGTGTAAATAGTTGTTGCAGACTCCACAGCAAGTGGGCATAGATGTTTTTACTCCACATCCCTGAGATGCGATAGGCGTGGCTGTGCACCTCATGTGAGCATGGCGTAGGACATGTCATCGTGGAACCTTCCAATCTGAGTTATTTGCTCCGATTTAGCGTTGAAAAACATATGTTTACAATTGCCTTTTTGAATGGAAATGTCTAACCATGAGCACAGCCTCCGCCATGTTCAACTGAACAACGCAGCCACACCCACCGCATCTCAAAGAATCGAAAGTACTTGGTGGCGAACGGGGAAGGGGGCCGTATTCGGATTTCTGGGAGGTTCTGTAATAATACGAAATGGTTGAGAATTTTTTCGGAAAAACCCGAAACTTTTAGCTACTCCTTTTCGATTAAGTAAACAAAGGAAAATTTTTGGCATACGCATAGTTGATTGAAATCGAAGGGGTTCGTTATAATAAAAAAATTAACTACATTCAGCGTTTACCGGAACCACGTGGAAATGATATTGCCTTGAATTTTTTCGCAATAAGAAATAAATTAATAAATTTGATTCAGCAATAAAGGAACACATCGAGATCGCATCCCATTCAATCAAGTGGGCTCCAACCAATGTTTTCAAGCTATTGAACTCGTACTTTTACTTCCTCGAAACCACTGAAGTACTAAATATGTTTGCCGTGAGGCAATTAATCGTGTGATTGGCAAATATTGAAGAGCACGATGGACACGATTGAGTGGACTAAAGAGTAAGTACAAATGATTAACGAATATCTTTGCACTCAAAGTAACTGGTATTTCACGAAAGGCCTGACAATGGGAGGTCATTGCGTGTTGAAATGCACTCGGCAACCAAAGCGAAGCGTTGGCAGCCTTCCAGGGGAGGTGGCTTGAATGATGGCCCACGTGGGCGAGTAATATTCAGGCGAGCAGTTCACATGAGATTTGCAAATGAGTATGAACCCGGTTCTAATGCACCAATGAATTTTTAGGATGCAGTGACAGTGGAGTTGAAGAGCTCTCTGCAGATTTTTTTTCTGACACTTTGGTCCTTGAGTTTCGGTAGAACGTTTCCTCATTTCGCCAAGATCAGCATGCCAAAATTCCTTTTTTAATTGGAAATTGGGCTCGCAAGCTTGGTGAAAAAGTGTTCCTGGTTGAACGAGCTAGGCGTGCAAAGATATTTCCAAAAATTCAGTATACAAATATAGAAAGAAGACAATTCCATCAAATAAATACATAATTTTAGTTGTTCAGGGAACGTCGTATTTTGAGGACACCCAGCGAGGGGGGCCGTACAGGAGGTGGGGAGAGTCGTATATGCCTTTGAAAAAAATGGTTTCTGCAGTAGACTTTTTTGTTTTTCCTGTTCAAGTGCGGTGTATACCCTTTCCCCCTCCCGGGTAACACTGGAGAATTTTGAAAGAGATTTTGAAAAAATTCTAAGAAAATGTAGAAGAGTGGTAGGAAGTGCAGTTGGTGGGGTAGAATCATGTTACGGGGAAGAAAAAGTGCGTCCACAGAATTTGAAAACTTTCCCATACGGTGTTGCATTTTTCGGATTTTTTTTTTTGCCCGGACCTGTAGGACAATAGCGTGGTCCTATCAGTATAGCTTGTTTTGACTGTGGTGCAAACTACCAAAAAAAACTTGCGAGGGGTTCAAGGACTGACAATTTTGGGCTTTTTCAAGCCTTAATTGATTGGCTTTTTTCCTGAAATATATTTAAAGGAGAGACATTGTATTTAATTTTACCGAGCTGGCTTGTTTGTTGGAGATGGAAAGCGAATGGCATTCAAAAAAATATTGAAAAATGCGCTTTTCTTTGCCCCGATTCCAAAGTTTTTTTTTGGCACTAGGACGCCTTTGGGGAAAACGCCTTTTTTGGGGGGGCACTGTGTGCCGAATGCGCAAAGCTCTAAATGAATTGCTCCACCTAAAAAATCTTGCAAAGTGCAAAAATACTTGCAAAATAATTTGATACGCCGACGCTACAAAAAGCGAGAAAATGGCGAGTAGTCGAAGTACTCTTCTTGCACAACGATACAATTCAGGGCCATTAGTAAACGGAAACGAAGTACGACCATTAGTCCTCTAAGGAGTACAAATGTCCCCGGAACTGGGAAGATGACTGAAACTGACTTCCTGCGGACGTCGTTTCTCAGTCAGAATTCCAGTTTTATTCCGTTTCGAGAATTTACAGGAACGCTGATTGCGAGTTCGAACAACCGTTCTTTAGGCTAATTTTCTTCACCAAATTTTCAAAATGCTTGCTTTAAATTTTCCGGGATTTAAACTTAAAATAATGGATACTCATATACTTTCCCAATAAACCCTTTCCTGCCCCAGATCGCCAAACTTGAAAGCCCGAACACAATGATAGATCCCATGGTTGCCAAACCCACGCTAGAGCTTTCAGAAGAGGTGAAAGTAAGTGTTTCGCTTAATGTGCACACTAATTAGGCGCCGCGGGCTGCCTAATGGAAAACCTTGCTATAGTAACTTATTGTTTTGTGGCTTATATTTGTTTCATCATAACTGGTCTTCTCATATAAATTGATATCCCCGCACATTTCCTACTCCTCGCAAGGGGGGGGCAAACTCCGAACAGGCCCAGTCACAATCCGGGGCACGTCAAATTGCGTTGGGAGGAAATCTTACGGGAACTCTTCCCAGTCGCGAAAAAATTCGCTTCTTGGTACAACCACCCCCCTCGCATTTTTTCGCGGGGGTCCTCAACGTTAAATCGGAAATTCTTTCATAGAGCTTTGGAAAAGCCTGAGAGCTGCGCATGGGAACATTTAATTGTTTTTGAGTTCTTCTAAAATAAATGTCCTGGATTTTTTCTTGCATCGTACAAAAACCTGAAGGGAGCCACCATTTCGCGCAAATGTAAGCTTGCGCGGGTCTAGCTACAATTCTAAAATACGAAAAGGCGGTAGTTCTTATCTGAACTGCTTTGGGAAGAGAACGCGGAAAAGGCTCCGAAGAAAAATAAATGAATCAGCCCAGGGCCCACAAACTATTTTACCGCGTTTTTAAAAATAACCTGGACGAGTGGATTAATCGGGGGTTTTTTTTTTTCCCCCCCAAAATCGAGTGCAATGAAGCGGAAGGTTGGGCAAAAATACTTAAAAAAACACAGCGCTCAAGCCCAACAAGGCTGCGCTCTTACTTTGCGGCAGCGACCACCAGCGTCTACCAGCATCCGCTACCGCTCCGAGCATTCCCGAACAGCGTCGGCCGGACCGTAGGAAATTGTAATGCGTCAGCGACTAGGAAAGTATAGATATCTCTTTAGCGTCCACCAGCGTTCAGCAGCGAGCGATAACAGAAAGTATGAGGAAGTAGGAGGGTAGCAAACAGCTGGATTAGGCGTCGTGAAATTGCGGCGTGTGCAACCGCACCGCACAACTGCTAAAGCACAGAATTATGCAATATACTGTACGGTGTAGTGTAGTACTGGTGGACGCTGCCGCAAAGTATGAACGCAGCCCAATGCCTGTTTCTCACTCGGACTGCTTTTACCTTAAACTCAATCCCACTAATCGTGCCAACTTTCTTTTTTTCTCTGCTTCTCACATCTGCATCACATTCTATAACCACTGTGACCTTACACATTTTAACTTTTCACGCCTGATTAGTGATTCATTCACCTTGGAGTCCCCCAAAAAAGCTGGTCTTGCAGCTTTTTTCTTCATTTTCCAACGATTCGGTAGCCACAATGGTCAACTTCTCTGCGTGCTGAAAATTTGCGCCAGGACCCAACTAAATGTTCTACTTGTCACATAGTCGACTTCAGGGCAAATCATTAGCTGGGTATACTGGTCGAGTCCGTACGAACTTCTAAAAGGAAATACGACCTCCCCCCCCCACCTAGTTCCTTGTCTGTCGAGCTGCCGAACGGGGCTGGGGATGGGGGTAAACATGTAACATATGTAAAACAGGGAAAACCGCGAAACTACACAACCGGAAAAAGAAAGTTTTCCCAACATTGCAAAGGCAAATACGACCTCCCTCCCCCTTTATATCGTCCGTAAAACAAAAAAAATCAACTACCAAAAAAATTTTGGCACTATTCAACTATTACTACCCCAGTTTTCCGAAAACGGGCTGGATCTTGATCGACTTTTTTCTGCGGGGGCAGATTTGGCTGAAAGTTGGGTTCTAGGGGTAATCCGACCTGCTGAACACGAATATCACATCCGTTCCTCCCGAAAATGCCTGGCGCCCGCGCCACAGGCGCCGGCGCCAAAGTACCCTGGATCACCAAATCCGCTGAAAACTTGTACCCAGAGGTAATTCGACCTCCTGAACGCGAATATCACATCCGCTCGGCCTTGCCAAAATGCCCCAATACGTGGCGGCCTGTATGCGACGCCATGCACTTCAGCGCCAGTGGAGTTATATTCGGTGTTCAGGAGGTCGAAATTACCTCTGATAACCCGAATCAGCAAACGCTTCGTACGAAAAAAGTCGATCAGATTGCCCTGTTTTGCAAATGAGGCTAGTAATAGTTGAATGTGCCAAAAATTTTCTTAGATCAATACAACCCTCCCTCCGCGCAGCGACCAAATACGATCCCCTATTGGGAAATTCCCATCTGTGCCCTGGTCAACTCCCTCTCTAGGAGGTGGAACAGTGAGCAAAGTGGATCGGAATCCAATAACGACGGTTTTGCATCTTGCCGAAAGCAAATTGGCTTTCTTTTTTTTTCGTCTTTTATTTGTGCAATAACTCTCTTCTAGCACTTGCCTACACTTTATATGAATTTTTTTGCATTACCAGCTTGATATACCCTTGCCCTTACAGTCCTCATCATTGCGGACCGGTGGGGCGTGTCAGCCAGTGAAGAGTGTGCACACTGTTGAAGCCGTTTTCAGCCCTTTTGTTGAAACGCGTATGCGACAAAAGTGTAGAAAACGAAGTATACCGAAGGATAGTAACAGAGTAATGCACTTGCCCTCGCTTAACAAACTGTGCAGAACATTTTGGCACCGCCGCCAAACGCAGCTGCATTTGACACCCCCACCGACTCGCAATGTAAGGGCAGGACATGTAACCTTAATGATGCTCCTCAACTTCTTTTGAAGACAAGTCACGACGAATTAGTAAAACTTTTTTCTAACGACTAGCGACTTTTAGAGCACGAGCTGCAGCTATCACGATGATACAGTTCTTAAAGGCAGTGCCCACGATCACTTGTAATTAGCTATACACTTCTTTTAGACAGGTTAGTGTAACTGCAACTAACAACCCCCGTATAAGTTTCAGGTCAGAAAGTGGCAAGGAAGCGACTGAAGGCGCAAGGCTGCTGAAGTGACTCCGCCCGAGTTGACAGATGTCTCATTTAGGCTTTTCTTCCTTTGCATGCTCTACCACTATATTATTTGTCTTTCGCGCTGGCCACGAGTAGGGCC
Source organism: Cooperia oncophora (assembly GCA_036418165.1). Taxonomy (NCBI): domain Eukaryota; kingdom Metazoa; phylum Nematoda; class Chromadorea; order Rhabditida; family Trichostrongylidae; genus Cooperia; species Cooperia oncophora. Next base: position 50,091 of record MU912382.1, read on the forward strand.
TTATTTGGAGCCTTTGCAACGGTTTCCTTTCCTTTTTTCTTCAACAGTGAGTCAATTATCACATACAATACTGTTTCTCAAGCGAGCTACCTATGATCTTGTTCGCTGGCTCATCGCGAAGTCTGCTTTTGAGAAATTCCGAGTTTTTTCAAATTTTCTCCCGTGGCATCTAGAGGCAATTTCATTACAAAAATATGGGCCGAAACAGCATATCAATAGAAATTTCCCATTCAAGCTCCTCCATTTCACACATGCTAGGCGCCCCTGCCTTCAATCCGTGACGACTGCCAAAGCTCTGATAAGAGCTGCCCTTCGTGCAAGTAGATGATTTGTGTTCTGATCCCATTATCCCTTGAGTTATGTTTTTCGAAATTTCTCGCTTCAGTGACAAGCATTGTTCAGTAGCGCAGGTGAAATTAGAGCAGAAAAAAGTTGAAAGGACAATGCGTAGCAGAATAATGAAGCAGCATTAAATTCTTAAAGATGCCGATGTAATATGAAGAGAATTTTCTTTCATTAAATCTCAAATCGGAAGTTACAGAATGAAGTGGAGCGAGCAGAGTGGAAGTGTGCACGAATTCAGGCACTAATAACTTTGAAGGGGGCATTTCAAGGAATTTTCCGTGCAAAACTGGGATTAACGTCATCGTCATAGAATTACCGCCGTTGACATTTGTGACACCCTTTTCCCGGAACTCATTTCTCTTTCAGCCATAGGCAAAATCCCCTATTTTCGTTACAGTAAGTCTGTGGTAAGTGGTCCTTCAAAGCCGAAATGTACACGCACCTCCCTGTCCACGTGCAAGGTGAATGGGTCCGCAGCTTCAGTAGCGCGTCACCATCTCCGCTCAAAAGTGCATGGGAACCGGGTTGGGGGAAGTGATACTCGGGTGCCATTCTCCAACTCACCCAGCTCTGCCACTTGGATTATGATTATGCCTATAAGATTATGAACCAAGGCTGTCATCAATGTTGACACAAGCATCAAATCGTTCCCTTTATGTACCCTTCGAGGATGATAAAGCCATAGTGCTGCGGAGGTAGTCAACGTCTAACTTTATCCATATTTTCAAAGCTCGTCCGAATTCACCCATATTTTCGTTTCACAAGGTCATCGGAAATTTACCACATTCGGCTCCTTAGCTTCTTTCACCAAGCCCTACAGGGACACATGGAATCGAAGGGCGTGGGAAAAACTTACGCCTACTTGGAATGGAAGGGCGTTGAGTACCTGAAGAAGACGGAATCTTCAAGTCTGTCACCAGATCTGTACCGAAAGACACTTTATGCGGAGCCACATATCAGTAAAGTTTACGCAGCCCAGACGGAAGACGTGGATACGAGTACCAGGGCGGAAGATACCAAGATGTTCCTCGATAAGCAGGAGCCGCAGCCTGACTGGAGAAGACCTTTGGAATTCATGTCACCTCCAAACAGCTGCGAAACTTCTAGTATGGAGTCACCCATGGATAGCTACCTGGAGACCAGTACTCTCGATCTGGAAGAGGACATCATCTTCACCGCAGTCGCCAAGGCGCGGGTTGATGGTATGGACCGGACGTACCTGGAATGGAAAGACCATATTTTCTTCGTGGACCCCGGACTGAAGGTGAGCGCTGGCGGTTACATCGAGCAACTCGTGAAGAATATCCTCCTCACATGTCGTCGCCCGTACCTTCTTGGAAACTTTGTACTGCTACAGCATTGGGTGCCAATCGAAGGGCGTTGGAAAAACTCTCGCCTACTTGGAATGGAAGGGCGTTGAGTACCTGAAGAAGACGGAATATCCAAGTGTGTCACCTGACCTAAACCCCTCGATTACCGGGTTCGGGAGGAGCTCAACAGGGTGGTCTACAATGGCGGAGAAATCAACGACTCGCTGAACTCAGGCACCGAATCACGGTCGCGTGGCAGAATCTCTCGATGGCGTTCGTCCAGAAGGCTGTGGCGGAGTTTCGTGATCGTGTGCAATGCGTTGTTGAATTTGATGGTGAAAATGTCCAATCAGAATTCAATAAAGTGTAACTTATATCGCCTTGAAATTCGAGGACGAAAAGTGCTTTTTTTGCCCTCTCTGCCTGTATACTCTCAAGGTAGAGGTGGGTTAGCGGCGAGTGGCATGCTTACCACGCGCGTGGTCGAGGGTTACATCCCGGACTGGCTTTAACCGGACGTTCTACCCTCGTGGGATGGTAAACTGGTACCAGATACGTCTGGGAGAATAGGAATGCTGACCTGTATATCGGTTGGCCCTAGGAACTGACGTATAGACTACATCGCATTCAATAACCCACTACGATTCTGAATGGAAGTAGAACGTGCTCGGCATCTCAAAACGGATTGATCAGCGGCGAGAACTTTATTCTTCTTTCCTCATAATTTCAAGGTTGTAATTTAGCACTACAGCTGAAACAGTGAAATAAGTAAGCACGACTTCAGTTATTTAACAGATAATAAGAAATTGAAAACGCAGCAAGTCTAGTTCGTCTTTGACTTCTTTGCGGTCTTGGCATGTTGAATAACGCTGCTTTTTATTTTTAAGCCTTCACAAGATTAAAGGGCTTTATTAGGACTACGTTTCGGCCCCTTCGCCAGAAAATTCTATAGGAACAAAAAAAAACAAATAAACGAATGCCAAGGACATGCATAGTCATTATCGCTGCGAAAGACGACGCCTGTGAGGAGGCGTGGATTGGAAGCGCAGGGAGGACAGCCTCTTCACCAACTGATGCTATCATGAGCCCGAACCACTTCTGGGAAAGGGTTCCAGCGTGCCCAAATCTGTGCCTCTTTACCCGCCCAATCATTTGCAGAGATACTGGCTGTAAACGAATGGAAAAGCTGGTGCATACTTCGATCTACTGTGAAATTGAGGGGCGTAACTGGTGACAATTACTCCACATTTGACGACAGTTCCCGCGATCAAGTGGTCCGCGAAATTTCTACGTGCATTTGGCATCGTTGTCCGCATTCGCAGAGAATATACTGCTTCCCTCACTCGAAACGGAGAGATACTAGAGACGCGTGTTTACTGCAACTTGCAACCACTATTACTTTCACTCTGCAAGACAACGGCTTACAAGCGGAATTGCGTGTGTACATAGCGTTGCCTGGAGCGTCGTAGGGTGATTTCCTGTGCTCTTGCTGGGAACAAGCTGCACGAATCCTGCTTTTTGGGCTTGCCAACGTCTGACGAGTTCGTACAAGGCGTCCTCAAGGGGGGGTCTCTGTTTAGAGTGTTCCCGAGTTTTTTTTTTCGCTTCCTTCTCTACTGGGAATTACTTATGGGGTACTGGTCCATGACTGAGCACCTACTACCTGAAACACTTGACCGCGGGAACTGTCTTCAATTGAACATCAGCGTATTCGACACCGGCAGTCGACACGACACGGGGAACGGTTAGGACTCCACGAGAGGTCAGCCTGCCGCCGCCGCGGAGGTGCTCTCCGCGATGCTTTCGCTATGTATTTTTTGCATTTGCATAGTTCATGAGATTTCCAACCGTCTGCTTTATACTTGCAGGTGTGAAGGCTATGAAAGGAATGGGCCCGATATTCAACTACTAGTATAAAACAACGCCCATTAACATAGAAATAATATTTAGAGAATACATCAGCAATCTACGAAAATTCTTTTCAGGGTGAATCCTTCTTTTGGCCTCAATTGTAAGATATTGTAAGGTTTAAGATTCTCGGCCAGACGGTAAAAGTAGGTCCTATTGAAGAAATACAGCAACCCGTCGAATAAGTACAGCTGCCATTCAAAAATACTGTCGTCCCATTGAATATTCTGGTTTGGAAAAATCCCAAGCAGGTTCGCGTGATGCCAGAACTATGTGAAGGGACCGGGATCTTAATCGCACGACATGTTGCTCTCGTAAAATCAGTTGCAATCGCCGCGCGCGGCGAGGGCAGCCGTGACCTCTCGTGGAGTCCTAACCTACACCCCAACACCCCACGACACGCAGAGGCTAAGACCAAGGTAAGCTATGCCTTCATGAAGGGATTTACCGGTACAGTGAGACTGTTCAAAGGATTGTTGGAGCCTCTGAGTGAAGAAGCCTTACGTGTTCCTGCCCTCTTCAGGCTTTACGAAGACGTGAAGCGTGCTCCTAATAAAGCCCCGCAGCCTCACAAGGCTTAAAAATGGACGACAACGGTTGTAGAGCAGACTGCACGGTAAAGACATCTCATAGCTACTGGAAAAGTGGGCGATCGGAAACAAGAGGCGTTCTAATCAAACAAGCAAAGACTACTTAGAAGGGATTATTAAATGCTAGTAGTAAGGTGCAGTAAGAGTAATCTTTAGCAGCAAATTTGGATTATAAGGATAAACAATCAGATTAAATAAAATTAATGTGAATTACCCTGACATTACTAGTAATTCACGGAAAGGATTCATGTGTTGTATGCAGCAGATTCATTGGAGAACGTGCTCGCATTTCATTATAAAGGGCAACTTTGCAGAGCTTTTGTAAAACTGGAGCTTAGCGCAGTTCCCCGAATTTCCTTCCTATTTATATACAAGTATTAATACTTGTTGTTACCCCAGATATAAAGCCACGCAGTATAGCATGATTAAATACGCGTCCTGTTCGCTGCAGATGATAGAGCGTGTCAGTGAGGCTGGGTTTGGCGCAGCACCAGCTCGTCGTTCCCAGCTGTGGCCGCCGCGCCAAGCCCATCCCCCACCCCCGACAAGGCCGATCATCTTCGGCGAACAAGACTGTTGTATATTATAGCACAGAATAGTGTGGTATAGCACGTTATACAAAAGGGGAACTAATAGGAGAGACATTTCGCCCACCGAGCGTATCTCTTGCACTCATTTTGCACAAAGTGATGGAAGAAGGGCACCGTGAGCGCTCGTACTGGGCGCTGATCCTAATCCGTTCATCGTCAAAACTAATTGAGCAGAAGCGTATGAGGACCAGACTTCGTTGGGAATCAGTGCAGGGGAGTGGTATTTGGCCGGGGAGGCGTGGCGTGATCATATTTGGTTACAGAAGTTTTTTTTCTTACGGTTGATTTTCATTGTTTCGCGGACAGTATAACGTAAGGGGCGGGCTAGTATTTGCTTCTGAAAGGAATTTGCAGCGCTGGAAAAAACTAGAGAATTCAAAGAGGTTCCGGAAAAAACTGGAAAAAGTGGTAGGAACGTGGGAAAATCTAACGAAGTGGTAGGTGGGATGGGGAAGGGGGTGGGATGGTGGTATCAGAGGAGGGGAGTATGGGGGGGGGGGTCGCACTTCGCGGAAATCTTGCAGGACGTACCCTGATCAGAACCAATTCACGCAATGTTGAAATTTGGATGAACCTTAGGGTGGTTGCTAAATACATAGCTTCACGATTGGTGTCTTTCAGCGCCAGAGGGACAGTCTTCAGGAACCTGACCGCATGCGATTCATAACAGAAAATTATGAAGCCGCTCCGGAATGGTGCAAAAATTATAGGCCTTCTAGATCGAGGGCAATGATGGATGGCTTCACCTTATCGCAACGGTTGAACCACGTACTGGGATACCGGAGCAGCGACTCATCGGACTTCAGAATTTCTCTGATTGCCTTTTCCTGGCAGTGGTACAGAAGAATTTTCACCCTCGATCAACACCGCATTCCCTTCTAGCAAACTTTTTTGGAATGCGCCATGCACGTCACTTCCATTCAACGTGGTGGTGGCATTTTTGAATGCCCTTTACAAAGCGGGGACCAATCGAGGTAAGACTTAGTGCTCGTACCCTCTCCGATGGAACCAGCCTAACAACGCCGGAAGGAGAGGATTTGTCTGGCCTGGCCTGGGCGGGAGTCGATCCAGAATCTGCCTCCCCCCCCACCTCGTGGGTGCGTCGTAAGCAACCCACTTGCCACATCACCACCTCCTTCTATACCTTTCATAATAGTACTCAAAAAAATTATTCAGTGAAAATTCAATAAGAAGCTCGGCTTCTAGAAGAGAGGGAGCTGAATATTCCAGATCGCAGACATATGCAGCAGAGTCCAGGTACTACTACATCGTAGAAAATTTGTGAATAGTACTCCTAGCAGTATTGAAACAGTGCCTCACCCTCTGTACTTATTAGTTTGCAGGTGCAGTTGTTAAATTGATTTCTACTTACGGAACTCTTAACGTTAGCAATGGTGACGTACGTCACACAAATACCTAAATGTCATGTTTCATCGTAATTCAATGCCTAAATAAAAGAATTTAAAAAACAAACTAGTTAACGTCTCAGTTCAAATGT
>MU912384.1:0-19651 GCA_036418165.1 Cooperia oncophora
CTCTATCAAGTATTTTCTAATTGCTCTTTCTCCTCAGTCATTTCCAAGGAGTCGTAGAGTTTTTGAGGGAATTGTTTGTAAGATATAAGGTATACCACTGTAAGGTATACCGCTTCCGGGCTAATGATGACCTTTCCAGAGAATTCGCCCTAGCGCTCTAAGGTGAAGTAGTCCAAATGTGATGATGTTTTTGGGTAGTGAAATACGAAAATAGGTTTTAGCAGTCGATTACAATAAAACAGTAGGCTTGCATGTTCTGCTTCTATTCTAGTAAAAAGTACAGCTGCGAAAAAAAAATTGGAACAAGCCAAAAAAATCGGAATTTTCCATCAAATTATTTTTTGATTGTCCTTGACTTGTGTACCTAAATACTGCGGACATAGATAAGTGTCCCTGGAAGAACTGTTTTCTAACCAGTAAAAATGATCCTAAGCAAACACAGAAGTACGTGAAATCTAGGACCCAGGCCAGCATCCATATGACAAAATGACCGAGTAAAAGCCTTCACATCAACCCCATCAGGCATCTTTGAGATGACTTGAAGCATGAGTCAAAGGAAAGAAGACCACAACACGAGTGAGCAGTTCCATGCATTTTAGGGAATTTGGAGTTGAATATCCGTGGATACCCCTGAAGCTCCTGTGGAGACGATTCCATGGATGATGAAGGCTCTAATCAAGTCCGAAGTAGGACCAAATTCAGAGCGCTGAATAGTTTTTTCTTGCTGAAGTTTCGCTATTTGCCTACCTTTCCACTGTTTTGCTGTTGAGTAAGAGAACGTGAATTGGTGGCTTGTTCAAGCTTTCTTTCCGCAGCTGTATGAAACGCCACTCGAGAAGCGATGTCCTCAGTATGTGATATTTTGACAGAAACTTTCAACGACCTAATCAAAGAGATAATAGGTCAAACAAAAAGTATGGGAAGTACAGAATAGTTGTGAGGTTTAATGTAGCTATGTACATAAACAATGAAAATAGGATACAAGCGCAAAACAACGAAACGAAAATGTGTGCAAATTAGCGCCCAGTCTTGCGAATTTCTTGCATTTATTGCGATGCGTTTTATGCGGTCTGTTTCCACGATGGTTGTGACCATTACTAACCAGTTTCTCTGTCGCCCGCACGACCTTTCTCAAACGCGCAATGTCATTTTAATGCGTAGTTAGTCTATACGATAACCTTCAAATGCTTAGTGACTTTTTTCGCACCTTCGGATAGTCTTGATGTGAACCATGATGGAACTGACCAGCGATCCGATCTTACGCGACTATGAGATAAAAGTCGTTTGCGAATGTGTGCTGTGATTATTTGACGAGCGATTTCTTAGGCATACGTGAAGCCTACGATCATAGATGTTGGGTAATGCAGCTCAAATACGTACTCGTACTGAATAACTGAATAGTAAATGAGAAAACAGTGAAATGGTACTATTCAACTACCACGACAATCTTCCGAAAACAGGTCTCTTTTTCACCGACTTTTTTCTGTGAGAGCGCATCTGGTTAAAAATTTTGTTCCCGGTGGATGTGATATTTACGTTCAGGCAGGGTGTATCATTGTGATGTGTGAAATGGTAGTGTCTGCACGACCTCCCTCCTTCCCCACCATCCTACCCACCACTTTACTAGATTTTCTAGATTCCCCCAATGTACCAGTTTGTCCGCGAATTTCCAAGATTTGCCAAACTCTCTCTCAAACAAATTTTTCTCGAGGGAGGATGGGTACACAATCATGTGAAGAAAAACGACGGGAGAACGGGAAAAACAAAACAAAAAAACAAAATCAACAACCGAGGAAAATTATTCTCCACCGACACTAACTTGTCTCGAAGGCACCGACGCCCCCTCCCTGACTCCTCCCGACAATGACCAAATACCACCCCTTTCCCCAGCGGCCACGTACATACAACGATGCTGTACCATGTGATCAATTACTCGATGTCAATAATCTACCTGGCCAACAAGATTTCACGACCCTTGGTCTTCACGGTTATCTTAGCCGCCTGGCGCCTGTGGCTCGAGCGCCAGGCAGTTCGAGCGGATGTGATATTGCAACTAATAGCTCTGGAAAGGAATTTTCAGTCAAATATGGCCTTGCAGAAAAAAAATTGGTGAAAACTGGCCTGATTTCGGAAGACTGGTGTAGTAACATTTGGATTGCCATGTAGAACTTCCAAAACGGGCCTACTGATTCAAACTGACAAATATTGACAAGTTATAGCTTTGTTATTCACTTCTTGAACTTTTAGTCTCATTGAACACTCAAAGAACAGTTGAACATTGCATCAATAGCCGGACCCCCTTCGAAAAAAGTAGGAAAATGCGTGACAAACCTTGATTCTATATAGCTCGCGCTGTAAAGACCATCACTTCTAAAGAAATTGAGAAAAAACATCGTTATCATTATAGTCATCCTTCCCATGATGATCGCCGCGTAGCTGACCGTTCGATCCCATAGCATTTTTCGTGGCTACCTTGCAAACGAATGGAAATAGGGAACATGCATAGTATACTATAAATGAATCATGAATTCGAACCATCTCAAAATCCTAGCACGAAGGTGGAAGAGTCGTGGGTAGGAGCGCAATGTTCCAGCAAGACGAAGGTAAGATTGCAGGTTGCCTTACAAGTTAGGAGCGTTAGGAGTGGTGGGGGCACTTGGGTAGTCCACCTATGATACTAACGATATGGCGGGCTACCAAATAATCAAATCCATGTTGTATGTCCCTCGTAACACTGGATAACACACTTGATTTGATGCGAGCTTCACGGACTTTGATTGATAAGAATTGGTTGGCATAAAGGACTCCCTGCGAACAATGGAAAGAGAAGGCTGTCTGAACGGGCGACTTTTCAGCTTCATAGAGGCATCGTTCAACAGGTTGAACAAGACACTCATAGATTCAGCCGCGTCACCATGCATATGGCAGTTTGGTGGTAAACGTGTTGGTAAAGCTACAAAAGTCCCAATTTTTCTGGATCACGATCGATTTCACTATGGTTGCCAATATTTTTCCCTAGAGAGTGGTGTTGAAGAACTGTCACTGATGAGCAAGGTTGGTATTCCTCTTCCAATCCCAGAGATAGAGAGTCCCTGACTGCGTAATTCGCTTAACATGTTGACGACGAGCCATTTTCTTCATGAATTGCGCGTGGAACGGCAAACTTTCCTTCGTTGAAAAATACATGTGGAATCCCTGAGATGGGGTAGGCGTGGCTGCGTACTTCAACTGAACGTGGCGGTGGCTGTGCTTTTGGTGAGATATTTTCATTTTGAGACAATTGTGGTCATGTCTTTGTCCAACACAGAACAAGATGACAGTTGTCTCAAGTTGAAATATCCTACGAATAACCCATCCTATGCTACGTCCAAACGCCACGCCCTGTCCGTCTCAGGAATAAGTAGTGTAGTAAGTTTCAGATAAAGTCACTATTTACCCTTCACCGCTCCAGTCATGAGGAATCGAGAAAGTTTTTGACCGACTTCTTTTCCATTAGGCAGACTTAGCTTTGGCACGATAATTTGGTACTCAGCCTAATAATGCTAGCAGGGCGCTATCTAGTGGGGAAAATGGCGAAAAAACGAAGTGAAACGGTCAAAAACTGCGAAGAAAAGCCTTCGTTCTCGAAAAGCAATTTCGGACGAGTTTCCCGTAGGCGTATTGCAAATAACCGCTCCGGCAAGCACGGCTCCATGTACAGTAGTTCGCTGCGGACGGTGGGGCGTGTCAGGCGGGATGAGTTTGGCGCGGTGCCAAACCCGTTCTCCACCAGTTGTTAAGCGAGCAAGTGATATGACTGTATCATATCGTTCGTATTACTCGTTTTCTACCACTTTTTGTCGCATGCGCGCTTCAACAAGAAGGCAGAGAACGGCTTTGACGGGGTGACACACTCATACTGCCTGACACGCCCAACCGTCCGCAGCGAACTGGAGCATATGTACTCATATAAGTACCCATTCAGCACCGCAGCCGCTTCATACTAATCCCTTCGCTTTATGTTTTACTCAGCAAATGAAGCAAAACGAGCATCTGATAAGGTCATCCATTTGGGTGGCGGGCGTTTGGGTCGGTATGTTGTATAATAGCTTGATAGGACCTTCATAAATGTAACTCCCTAGAAAAATCGCTATGTGGCGCCTACTTAGGGTCGCGGAAATCCGCCATGCTAGGCCTGTCAATCCCACTCGTTTTTAGGGACTTAACGTGCCAATTGCCTTTAAGGGTTATGTCCTGGGATAGTTCGATCTCCTGAACACGAATATCATAACAGCTCGGACCGAAGCCTCCTAGCACCCGCTTTACCGCGCCGTCGCCGAAATTTTCAAAATCACCGAATTCACTGAAAACTCACCACAACTGAAGTAGTTTGACCTTCTGAACACGAATATCACATCCTTTCAGTCTGAAGTCACCCGACGCCTATGTCACAAGCGACCCACCACATGCTTGTTGACTCCAGTCGCTTTAGTGCGGAGCTGTCTTACGGCAGTTAGGGAAACGGTGTAGACAACCAGCACTCTTCCTGCTTTCTCGGTTAGTTAGTGATCCTTACTAAGGATCAGCCATAGCAGAGGAGGTACCACTACCTTGGGGAAAAGATGCACACGGTACAGACTAGCAGAAACAGCTTTAGCTATCCGCGTACCTCCTTCACTCCAACCTTAATAGTCTCAACACCGTTTAACTGTTCATGAACCTTGGCATCGCATGTGGTCTTGTCTTCTTCAGTGAAATTCTGTAACCACCACCAAGGTGTTCAATCACTTTTCGGCTATCCGCCTTCGTCAGAGCCTGGAAGTGAAAGAATCAGTGACTTTATCCTCATAAATGATTTCAAACTTAAAAATAGTCCATCATAGACCAGCGCATCTAGGCAGGTATCGCGGATCAGAAACACAAGAACTCACCTTGGAACATACGGTAGGCTTTGTTGGGACCACCGCTAACTGACTGACTGTGTGTGGCTTCAGATGACCCAGCCCCTCGACCTGAAGCCGATGGCGATTGAAGCCCACACAGGTCAACGAACGGGGCGAGCTCGTTTGTAATGGCGAGCACTCGTCTTTCTTGTTCATTTTTGGACCTTTACCGTGTATGCAAAAGGCCTCCAAAGTTTCGTGCTGAGCGGAGCCCTCGCACCAAAATCCTCACGCTTACCTCAAGCTCCGCACCTCCATGGCACTGCGTTCTGTGAGCTCCCGGGGGAGGTCGTCTTCGGCCTTTCTCCAGGCAATCTAAGTGTTCCGTGATCCTGGAGCTAAGCGGTCGTCCAGGTTTCCCCAATGTACTCATCCCCACATAGCGCACATGATATCAGGTAGATCACGCCTGATCTCATGCAGTCACCCAATCGCCCATGAGGACAAATGACACAATGCGGGGTAATACATACTTGATCGTACCCGCTATTGCGAGTCAGCTGATCCTAAGGTTCGCAGGGAGATCTCGACCACACGGACTAGCCGTCGAGACCCTACCTGCGCACAGACGTTCCCACAGAGGAGCTGATCAAAGGGCAGTAAGAGCACCTTTTCAGATTGCTCAACTTCCGAGCCCTCTTGCCTCCTACTGGGTGGTCCAGGAAGGACAATAGACTCACTGATCTTAAGCTTCCAGGCTCTACCAAAGGCGACTAGCCAATACGTTATCCCAATAAAGTGATTTAACACCTTGGTTACAGAACTCGTTGAAGACATGCCTCTACATCTCTTATAGATGTGATGTTCGTGCTACCAAATACCCTCACGAGCTAGCCTTCAGCGAATTTGGTGATCTGGGCTATTTTGGAGCCGGCGCCTTTAGCGCGGTCCCAAGCGGTTTCAGGTTTGACGGATGCGATATTCGTGTTCAGGAAATCAAACTACCCGTGCGAACAAAATCTCAGCGAATTTGGTAAACTAAGTTATTTTGGCTCCGGCGCCTGTGGCGCTTCTGTACGTTCAGCGAGTCCCTGTGGCGCTTCTGTACGTTCAGCGAGTCAAGTTCTAAATGGGGAGAGATTCCAACGAACTTGGTTGTTTGCATGTCTTTACTGTTGGAACGAACCGTGAGACAGCATTGTTTGACATCGTTCCGCGAGACGACTGGCTGTCGCCCACCATTTTCTGACATCGCCGTCGAGTTGTTAAATGTGGTGGCATGTGGAGCGGCTTCTGGGGATATTGCAGTTTTGGAACAGTTGCAACCACGATTTTGTCCAGCACAATATAGAATCCAATGTTTAAGTCGAGTACGCAGTTACGCCCACTCTATCGCTGGGATGTGTAGCGTAGTTATGAATTGCCCACTGACACTCGCAAAAATCCATGTGTTCAAAAGACCTTTTTCAATCATGCGTTGGGCTAAGTCTTTCATTCTCGGATAACGGTGGTGGAGAGGGGGGTGTTCGGTCCTCTAAATGTGAATCATCTCCCTATATGCTTCATAACATGCAGTCGTACTCCCGGGACCCAGTGGGTACTTTCAGCGGCCTAGAGTAGTCCAGGAGTCCCATGTGTGCGGAATGTACCAGGCGGAATATAAGATGCAAATCTCGTGGAGAACCAGAAGGATTGTGCTGCTGTGCAAGAACGACGACCTGCGCAACATTAGCAACGCCGCCTTTCTGCTATCTATAAATTGGAAATATTATAATCCGACTTCCGCTAATGTATGTGATGAATTAATACTGTCTTCCATCCTGTGGAACTGAGCAATTTTTTAGATGAGCAGGATGATCAGATGAGCAAGTTTTGATTTCTGTTGGTCTTCTGTTACACATCCAGACTCCCTCGTGATGCTTTCTAATTATCGAATTTACATAGCATGGAGATGCAACTACGTCTGCATACTTTTTCTGATGAACTTTGATAAGCGTATTCAGGGATTTTTCCAATTCACCAACACGTGGGTGGACTGCTCAATGCATTCCTTTTAGCTATGGAGCCGTTTCTCAAAGTAGTTTCCCTAATTATATTGCTATTAACTATTTATTTTGTGTTTTCTTTGCTACCAGAAATCCTAGGTGCACTCTCAACGTGATCGGTTTTCAACCAACAGTTGCGGAGCATTTCTTCTTAGAGCCCAAAGCTATGCTGGATAACTTATCTGCCAAAACCAGTAACGCTTATCTGTCTCGTTCCTCCGAGGCTGAGTAAACTGCCGACATTGTATCGTCGGATGAGGCCGCTCGAGAAATGCTGCGGGATCTCTTGGCCAACGAGGAAAGAAGCTGTCCAGAACGAAGATACGATCTGTATTTAAACTTGAGGTCGCTGCACCGGAAGCTCACGTATATGGCCCGATTGCAAGCCGGGAAGATCAAGTACGACGTCATCGGAATGGCCGATACGACAAGACACCGCCAGCTTACGTCGTATACAAAACTGGGGGAGAACTGTTTATTGTATCTAATACGGTGGAGGCTTCGTGAGTGTGCTCGTTATTGGTCATGAACATCGACGTCGTATGAAAATCTGACGAACGAATCCGCGTTTGGATCGAGGAGGTTGATCCAACTCAGGCTTTGGCAGTCATGGTCGCCTATGCACCAACATCAACCTACTAGGAGGATGAGCTCGAAGCGCTTTATATGGAAAAAGTTCTGGTTCGCTGGCTCGCTCTATGTGGAGAAGTTCTAGAAAGGAGACCATATCTTGTTAAAGGTCATCGTCGGCAATTCAACACCATTCATAAGATCGGATCTAGAAGAGCGGCCGAAAAGCTTCACATCGGAACTCGGGGAACGGAAGGGAATGAGCAGAGTGGATATCTAAAGGCCATCTGGGTTTATCATGTCGACACTTACCATCATCCAAGTTTATCATGTCCATGATAACTCGCGGCTCCCAGAGCCCACTCTCTACGTTAAATGAGAGCCTTCTGGAGGACTATTCCAAAATGACATTATCCGCATCATCTTCAGCTGAAGGTTCTGCTTGACCGAATGTTGTTCCCATGTTCCGCTGGATCTTCTTTGCCTAGAACTGTCTTGATTTGGGATCACTTCACTCTCCTCGCTGAGCTCCGGGAGCATTCTGCCATCGACAACATCAACAAGGAATATGAACGGGACGGCTCCTTGAACATCTAGGAATCGGAGAGTTTCAAGGCTATCGCCAACAGTGAGCCGCACGGGCGACAGGTAACTACCAGCTGACATCTGAGCTTCTTCAAAGAGAGATAAGTAGCGTACTGGTGGGAGCCGCAGAAGCTATTAGGTTGGTGCATAAGTTTGGCCACGATTTTTTTCGTAAATATCTCAAAAGCGAACCAACCTGAAGATTAGAGGTATGCACCATCACCATCCACTACTCGACGCCAGCGCTCAGGCAGCTTGTCGATTCCTTCCTTCCAGAACGACGGGGGCTGGGACTTGAAGAAGTCGTCGAGTGCCTTTCTGACCTGATCCTTTGTTTCGAACTTTTTTCCGTCCAGATAGCGCTGCAGGTGGCTGAACAGCCAGTAGTCAGAAGGAGCGAGGTCAGGGCTGTAGGGAGGGTGGGCGACCATCAGCCATCCGTACTTCTCCAGCTCGGCCTGGGTCGCCTTTGCAGTGTGAGGTCGGGCGTTGTCATGGTGGAAGTAGATTTCCGCATTCCTTCCACGAGTACGGTCGACGTGATCTTTCAATTTCCGCAGCTGGGTCGTATGTGGAAGCGTCAATCGTCTGTCCCTTCTCCAGCAGCTCCCAGTACTCCATGCCTCTTCTGGACCACCAACAGGACAGGAGAACCTTTTGGGGTGAAGGTCGGCCTTTGGGGTGGCTTCTGGCTGTTCTCCTTTGTCGACCCACTGCCGCTTCCTCACAGGGTTATCGTAGAGGACCCACTTCTCATCTCCAGTGATCATCGAGTTGAGAAAGTGGAACTTCTTTTGTGAATCGTGAAGTAAAACCAGGCAGTGGCGCAGGTACATTTTGTCACAGTGGAAATTGTGCGACATTGTGGCCTGCAAATGCAAGGTGGGTGAGTGATAGCTAGTGTGATAAAAGAGTATAGTGCCCACGTCACGCACACGTGATGACGATATACCAACATCCAAACGAAATACGGAAGGATCAAACACGTGGCCAAGAACTTATGCACCAACCTAATAGGAAGAGCATGCGCACGCCCCTTAAAGGCAGTTGGCACGATAAATCCCCCAAGACGACTAGGATCAATACTCCTGGCAGGATAGAATTCCGCGACCCTGGGCAGGCGCTGCATAGCGGTTTCCCCGAGGAAGGTGCCCTTATAAGGGCCCTATCAAGCCACAACTTTACGTCCCAAACGCCCGCCACGCCCGCCCGCCCACAAATGGACGACCGTTCCTGACGCTATTCATTCATTTGCTAAGCAAATTATGAAGCGAAGGGATTGGTATGAAGCGGCCATGCATACATGGGTACACATATGCAGCCGTATCTTCGGTAGCGGTGATTGGTAAGATGCCTACGGGAAACTCGTCCGAAATCGATTTACAAGTCACTGAGAACGGAGGCTTTTTCTTCGCAGGATTTTGACCGTTTCACTCCGTTCTTTCGCCATTTCCCCACTATACAGCGCCCTACCATTTTAGGCTAAGTAGGAAACCATCGTGCCAACTGCCTTTAACAGCCATGTCCACCTGCCCCCGTAATTTTTGGAGCAGGACGGATCGTCTTTTCCCAGTTCTCCGTTCCGATGTGCAACACGCCAACAAAGTCCGACACGCTTCGTCGGTGAAGAACAGTGGCCGGCACGTATGATACCCGGTTCCGGCGGGGCCAGACCCAAACGTCCGAAGAATGTTCCGCCAATTCTCGTGAAGCCCTTTTCCCGTTCTTGAGGTATTACCTGTCGAAATGCAAGGTTACCACCTCGTGGAACAATGCACGCCTGTACCTCTACAAGAAGCACTAATTGTCCTAACTTACTGCTCAGAAATCCGCATTGGCAATTATCGCCCAATCTGCCTGCTGTCTGTAGTCTACAAACTCTTCACACGAGTCATCCTGAACAGGATTGGCAGAACACTAGACGAAGGACATGCGAGCAAGCAGGGTTTCGGAAGAGGATTCAGCACGATCGACCATATTACACAGTAACGAAGCTAATCGAAGTATCGCAAGTGTTCAAAATGGTCTCACGTCCATCCACTTGAAAAAGGCGGACTCTGTTGAAACAGAACCGGCTAACGAAACCATGGGCAACCAAGGTGTTCACTATACCACCAAGGTGTTCACTATACCAGGATTCTTCGTGAGCAACGGCTTCACGACCAGCAAGCATCTCGCCATTCTACAAGGAGGACATCATCGACGCGAAGAGTGGTGTTTTACAGGGCGACACCATCTCGCCCAAAGCCTTCACTTTCTCTCTTGAGAATGTCGTGCGTCAGTTGGAATGGGCAATAGTGGCTGATCGGCGTGTGTTTCTATTATTGTTTATGTGCGCGTTTTTTGCATTAGGAGGTCGGACTGGTTTCTGATGCCCAATCTCGCTCAAGACATCTCCAAATGTTTTGGCTATGTAAACTTGGATCAAGAAATCTAGATGATGAACGACCTATAGCCACAGCTAGAAGAAAGCGACTGGGCTGGGGACATTTAGCAATGTAATGGAGTAGCCCGGCTTCATGCAATCCTCTTCGATTCCGCGGTCCTCCTAATTTACTACTCAGAAACTTGAATTCTACAAAACCAGGATGAACATGCGATCACCATGGTAAAAGCGTTGCATGAACTTCCACGCCACTCATAGGTGAGAGAGTCCGAGCTTCGCACTCATCGACGATCAAAGATCAGGGACGCGGCTGCATTTGCCAAGGTTTCAAAGATCAGGTGAGCAGGGCACGTTCTGCGTATCAAAACACCTGGAGGACCGCCTACTCGCTGACACTTTATTGTGAAGGCTCTGAACGTATGGTATGATGCTTATCAAACCTCTCGAGTGCAGGGGATTCACTGGGCGACTCTAGTACAATGCGGGGACGTGTGGAGATGTTGCTGGCGCGCTCGAGCAACTTGATGATCAACGAGGACGCAGGTGAAACAGGTGAGGTGATCTGCTACTCTTGCTACTCTTTCCCCGTAGGCTGCGGACAAATCGCCCAACAAGCGCCTACTGTTGCAGTTTCCTCAACAAAGTCTAGCTTGTTCCAGTTGATCCACTCTCCACTCCACTCCACTTATTCGCACTCATTTCTTGCAGTGGTATACGGAATAATCGCACATCGGGCAGCCATGCAATCGGTTACTTTAGACCACGGTCCTTTCCAGCAATACTTGTTTTCAGTTCCTCTTCAACAAGCCTCTTACTGCGCAGTCTGCAGAGTTTTCAGTCATTCTGAGTACCCATGTGACACAGCTATTTCGTGCAAAACTAGCCACCCCAAAAAGTTTACAAACTCCTGACATCCTTCTCAAGGTTGGAGGCCCCGTGTGCTTTACTGCTCTGCATCGTCGATCCTGTGACTCAACTGAGTGCTTCCTCTTAATTCATGGATAAGCATAGTGGGAGTATTTCGGTTCCTTTTTTGTTAAGCATCTGCCTTTTCTTCTCTGCTCACTAGTTTGAGAAATTCCAAGTCGAAGAAATGTTGTGGCTCCTGGCAACACGAAAATCTACACTTCTGACCTAAGACCATTTCCAGTTTGTTTGATGACCTGAATATGCTTCTGTAACATATCTTTCCACCGATGCTGTTAGGAAACAGCTCATCGCCGTCGATTGGTATCGCCTCTGTATTGCGCTATGTATCCGAATCCCACGCATAGGTGTTGGAAGTGACTTCCAGATAGGGTACTCTGGAGAAGCAGATTTGCTTCTACCTAACGTCGTCGTAGGCGCCGACCGTATTTCTCGTCTTTACATTTCCCACTTCCGAGCTCGCAGCTTCCCTTGGTCATCAGGTATTTTTTTGCGGCGTTCTTCCCAATAAGTACCATAAATGAACTGTTCATCATTCAATGACTGCACCACATCTGAATATCGCTCCTCTCTTCCCATTTCTGAATAGGGCCCTTCGATAACGGCTCCTCCCCTCCCCCCTTCGCGGTCAAATACGACCCCTTCCGTTGTGATTTGCACAACGATGGTGTGCTCTGCGCCCAATGCTTCTAAGTTTACTAGGTGGCGCCGCCATCAGCCGGAGCAAGAGGGAGGGTCAAACTCGCCTCCATCTGCCTTGCTCTAATTTAATTAATGATTCAGTGATGATCGGAAAAGAAAGCACTACTGGCGGGAAGTCCGCGAGCTGCCATCGCATCCCTCTTGAAAGCGACCCGACTGATTTCAGTTATATCACGTCCCAGGCGCATTCATGAGACCTGCCTTGACGTTGTAAACACTAATCTTGCCTACGCTTGTACATATTTATTTGTACCGGTAGAAGGGTGGGGAGGATATGGTGTAATGACAAGTGGCAGCTCACCACTCGCGCGGTCATGTTTTCAAAGCCGGGCCGACTCCCGCCCAGGCCAACCAAGCCTTCTACCCTCCGGGGACGGTAAATTGGTACCAGATTCGTCTGGGAGGACAAAGCACTTGTACAGTGGCTGACCCCCCTTTTTTTGGAAGGGGGGGGGATGGGAGGTTGGTACGATCCCCCCCTCCAGCCCTCTGCCCCTCCCCATCGAGTCGAGCCGTCGAGCGGGGGGGGGGGGATATAGTACGCATAAAACAGGAAAAAAGTCAACCACCATTCCTACCACTCCCAGAAAGGCTGGAAAGTATGTACACTTCCCCCCCCCCCTCCCAACAATGAGCAAGTACGACCCCCCCCCTACCCCTTTTACAACATTTGTGAAGCAGAAAAATCAACAAAATAAATTTTCCTCAGCCCAAATACGACCCCCCTCTCCTGGCGGCCAAATACGACCCCCTGTTGGGGATTCCCCAACAACGATGTGCCCTGTGGCCACCGCAAGTCATTGTATAGGCCACATCGCATTCAATAAGCCACTACGATTCTGAATGGAAGTAGAATGCGTGCCGCATCCCACAAAGGGATTGATCAACGGCGAAGATGTTATCCTTTGACGGTAGAAGGGCAATGGTACTATTTGAAAGCGTCGCCATCAGAATAGATGCAATCGCTATTCCATTGCTACTTGCCGCTTCAAGAAATGCGATACTGCGTGGATGTTTGCCATTAAACTAACCACAAGTTACGTAAAAAAGTGCAGTATGAGATGATCAAATTCAGCAAATTGAACAACACATTGATATACTGTAAATGAATGATTCATTCCACTATTAGGAAAGTTGGAAGTCCGATGGAGAGTTGGATTCCGTGGGTATTGGTGGAAACTGCTCAGTCCCTCACACTTTTCAGCGAAACACTCCGTTATCGATGAAAACGGAGGAAGGAAGATTCAAATCCCTCCTCTCTAACGAAGAGATTCCTGAAATATGTTTTTTACCAGTCGCATTCCTCTCTGGGAACCTTTTGTAAGGGTCCTCGCGTACAGGTAGCGTAGGTGTTGCAGGCAGTGCGGAAAGCCATAACCTCTACCGGCATACCTAGCTAGGTAGTGGCATTCACAGTTTACACTTGCAAAATTAGAATTGTTTCATCACAAAACGCTGATATACCGGGAAAGTCAATGAATTTGTAGAAGATGAACATTCGCTCTAAGAACTAGATAGCCCAGTTCGAACGGGCAACGCTCCCCAACAAAGCGTCTATCAATATCCACCGGCTTTGCCAGCGTCCACCAGCGTCCGAAAACCACCATTCGCGTCTCGAGGCACTAGGAAAGTATGGATATCAATCTGGCGTCCACAAGCGTCTAACGTCCACCAGTGCCCGCCAGCTTCTGTGGGGGTATCGACCAGGGTCCACCATCGACTGTCAGCGTCTTGAGGAAATATGATCTAGCGTCTACTAGCGTCCACCAGCGACCAGCACCGACCAGGAGTATGGTACTGTGTAGAAGTAGGGCGTGGTCACACATGCCATAATTTCACGTCGCCTGATCCAGCTGGCTGCTACCTCTCACTTCCCCCACACTAGCAGCAGTCTGCTACCCTCCTCTTTCCTACACTCCTTATCTGATCGCTGTTGGACGCTGGTAGACGCTGCCACTCGCTGACCGCTATCTCTATACTTTCCTAGTCGCCGACTCTGATGGCTGGAAATGACCTCGTGTTTATAGCGAATTAAACGCGAAAAGTAACGACGGCAAACTAGCGCCTGCGCAATGCATTTCTGTAATAGTAAGGAATCGTATTTGCGATGAGGGCACGATTCTAACACTTTCTATTGGAGATTGTGTTAGATGGATAGTAGATTTGCTCTATTCAGTAAGCAGTTCGTCATTATCCACGTACAGTGCGCACGACTGTTTGCACTAATACCATCTCAATACCACCAAACCAAACAGGTGATGGAGACAGACCGAGAGAAGGAGCGACCCTGCTACCTAGCCTTTCTGGACCTTGAGAAGGCACTCGACCGCCTGCCTCGGCCTGTGCTCTGGAGAGAATGAAACATTCTAGAACACCTGCCCTGAACACATGCACGGAGGGGCTAAAGCAAGTGTACGCATCTCTTATGGCCTGACAAAGGAAGTAAACATCACCACTAGGGTGCACCAAGGATCACCCTGAGCCCGTTCTCGTTCGTCCCCTCTCTAGAAGTCATGGTAAAAAAAAACTCATCGAGGAGCCAAACCACTGAAACCATCCTTCACGCGGACGACACTGCCCTAAGAGCGTATAGTGAAGGAGTAGTCACAAATGAAAAGGTGGCAGGATGTGCTCACTGGAAATGGACTTCGACTGAACGTGTAAGAAGACAAGTTCCTGAGCTCCGAAGAGTGCACTGAACCCATCGTAGATCGCCATGGCGAGAGCATCGAAAGGGTCGAGGAATTCCAGTACCTGGGGAGTGACATCGCAGGTGATGGTAGCGCGGACCAAAAATGCTTGAATCAGTATAGCGTCGATGAAATGAGCTACTTTGCGACCGGCGGTGCTCGAGAACGCTCAAGGGCAAGGTGTACCGGGCGGTGAGGCCTACAATGCTCTACGGCAGTGAGTGCTGGCCTATCTGCAAGAACCATGAAAGGCAGCTCCACTCAGCTGAAATGAGGATGCTGAGATGGGCCTGCGGCTGGACACGACTCGACAGAGTCAGAAACGAGGACGTCAGGGCGGTCACACAGACGGCTCCGATCCAGCTGAAGGCACGAGAGCAGCGACTGCGATGGTATGGGCACGTACTGAGGAGGCCTGAGCACCACCCAATAAGGAAGCGATTGGAATTCGAAGCGGAAAGCAAGGGACCACGAGGAGCCAAAGAAAGAGATGAAAGGACTTCAAGAAGGACCTCACTGAAGTGAATGCCACGGCAGAAGATGCAGTGAATCGGAACAAGTGGCGACGTCTAAGGCATTGTTCACAGTCTGCGACCCTGACGAAGGCGGTTGGGAGAAAAGCAAAAAATAGTCATCGATCGGAGAATCGCCAACCGCTAGTTTCGCCGAACCGCCGCGGTTCGGCGGTTGGGCGAAAAGCAATAGATGCGTATCGATTTCGCTGGCGAAAAACGCCAGGGCGATCGAGCTAGCGTTTCGTCGAAGGCGAAAAACGTCGCGGTTTGGCGAAACGCCCGTCGATTCGTATCAAAACCCTTTCGCCCAACCGCCAGACTCTTCGCCCAACCGCCAGTCGATATGTATCAAAAGCTTTTCGCCGAACCGCTGCGTTCCAGAGAAACGCTGGCTCCGCAAACTGTGAACAATGCCCAACAAGAACAGCAACCCTGCGACGGCGCGCGACTAACGCAAGGAGAAGGAGAATGCGGACTATTGTTCAATCCACGGCCATTTTGCCCTCTGTATGGTTTTGATCTGAACTGCCTTAAGTATGGAAGTACCAAATTTCAGAAGTTGTGGCACAACCTTCAGTACGGTGAGGTCGAAGTTTCAAAAAGGTACGCATTTACAGAAATCCTTTCATGCTCCACGTCTGTCCGAATCTTGTGTACCGTACCGACTGGTTGTGGTTTTTGTACCAGTGGCATTGTCATTTTATAAGTCTCCTTGTTTTGATATTCAGGAACAATGGACGTGGAAAGTCAGACAACTGCAGAGGATGTTGATGGTGTTGATAGCAATGAGACTGGTGTTGAGCTTGCAGCTGGTCTGGACCAAGATAGAATTCACATCACGCCAGTACCTAAATATTTTGGTTTTAAGCAATTTAAGAAACTTCTGGAAAAGTAAGTTTTGTTAGTACCGGTCTTCTGTCCCATACCTCTTATTCACTTTCCAGGCATCTATCTGGCATAACTATTGGGAAGATACGGCAGATGAAATTCGATGCGTATGTAAGCTTTAAATCTGCTGAAGATGCGCAGAAAGCCATTTCAAAGTTGGACGGGTTGCAAGTGAAGAAGACAGTTTTGAAAGTTCAACTTGCCCAGACTGAGCAAAAGACTGTGAGACTATACTTGGTGGCCCATTGTTACTTTCTGGGATTTCTTCGGCTCGCTTTAGGTTCCAGCCAAAGATGCTGAATCATATAAGGTCAGAACTGCTAGGGAAAGTGTTACCAAACTCGCTGATGTCCCCTACAGTGAACAATTACTGCAAAAGACCAGGACTTCTTTGAAGTAGGTCCCTTTTGATCTCCTGTTATCGCTTTGTTAGGTGTGTGGCCTTCGTGACGACTTTCAGAGTTATCCGAAACATTTTCAGAGTTTGCGAACGATTACTCGCAGAGATGAGGAAAGCCAATGTCGATGAAGTAAATCAGCTGCTCCCAGCAAAACTTGTGAAGGAGGTATCTTAGCTTTAATCGCCGCTTTCTGAGCTCTGATCATTGGAGCGGCTTGTTTATTTGTTCTTTTCGAAGCGGTATCTGAGCTGTTACCATTGCACTGTTGTTCCCGTTGTTCAATCACTGAAGACACATTTATTAATTGTAACTATTGATGCGGTCCAAGTACGAATTCATAGTTACTAACGGACTTACCGAGTCTCTTTGCCATTGTGCAGTTGCCGCGCCTTTCCCTCTTACCTAGATCTTAAAGATTATAGATTATTAAATATCTGAGAAAAATAGCCTTCGCCGTTGATCAATCCCTTTGTGGGATGCGGCACGCATTCTACTTCCATTCAGAATCGTAGTGGCTTATTGAATGCGATGTGGCCTATACAAATCCTGCCCTCTTCAATAAGGTACTTTAATTTTGAATGGAGTAAAATGCGTGCCGCATCTCGATTGGGTTTGAGCCAAAATCAATAAGGTACTTTAATTTTGAATGGAGTAATAATGCGTTGCCGCAATCTCGATTGGGTTTGATTGTAGCTTACAATAGACTCTTACCATTGGAATAACTGAACAAAAAAGCGACAGATTCGATAAAAACACCCGAGTGCCCATTGTTGGACTACCACTCAGAAAATGAGACACTACTGCGTGTGTTAGTGACGAGAGACAACGGGTGGCGGAGCAAGGGGATGAGTGGAATGCAATTTATGACTCCACACAGGAGCAAATGAAGCCAGGTTCATGAGTACAGACATAGAACTGTTGGTATGGCTCAGCTTGACATGGATGGGGCAACGCCTAGGGTGGTGTTCCTTCATTCAATGGCCGCAGCGCCCTTGTCTGAAGCCGCGAAGGAGGGATCCGCTGAAATTGCGCACCGGGAGACTTCCTCAAGGGGGGTGAATCTGCTACTAGCTAATCGGGGAGTCGCGGAATGTGATTTTTCCAATGTTACAACACATGTATGAGGGCAATTCGTGGCGTAACTGCGATTTGTGCGAGGGTTCAGACGGCAAAGATAGAAGTAGAGAAGAAGTCGGCAAGAAGTCGATGGAAGGTCCGCATTTCCCCTCAGATAAACGCCATACTTTCTTTCGCATTTCATCTGAGCATTCTTTTCCAGATAAGACCATCGCCAAAGACGACAGGCTATCGGAACAAATGCGAATTCACCATTGGTATGACGCATGAAGGACAGGTGCGTCGTGTGCTTCTTATGGGCCTTTCCAATTGGAAACAGACATGGAACTGCCTGATGTTTAGGTGTGCGTTGGATTTGTAGGTGGCCGTTTCTCCAATAACGAGCATTACGTCATTCCTATTGGTGATGTTGATAACATCACATCGATCATGAAGAGAATTGTCGAAGCAGTAACAGATTTTGTGAAAGCGTCAGGTGTGTTCGAACTGTTTCCTGAAGTTTTTGTGGTCTCATTCGGGCCTCCGCAAGGGAAAATTTCAGCGTTGAATGGCAATTGATAGGTTTGCCACCATTCGACGAATTTTCTCGCGTCGGGGTCTGGAAGATGCTTACTGTGCGGCAGTTTGGCGGAGATGTAATGCTCATCCTCACTGTCAACCCCTTTGAGAATTCCGCGGAAGAAGAAAAGCTCAAGCAAGAATTCTCTGCGAGGTCAGTCCGTTTTTAATCTCCATCGATATTCGCCGATACCGCAACATTGTGCTAGTTGTGAAGATACGACTGTTTTAAAGCAAGGGTAGTTTAAAAAATGTTCCAGATTTCTGAATAGATCAACATTCCTGGAGGACGGCTTCAGGGTGACATCATTATATTGGCACTCTTTGGCCAATTGCAGTGATCAAGTCGACTATGAGCACATTGGAGGTGAGCGTTCGTTGTGAATTTCCAGTGAGAGACCAGTGGTTTGTAGAGACCGAACATCTAGTGCCCTTGAGCTTGTTGTTTCTTGCATACGCTGATAATTTCATCAACCCTCCTCAGACCGCGTTCAGGCTTCTCCCTCGCTTTGTGGTCGTGCGACCCAATCGAGCGACCGCGCGATC
Organism: Cooperia oncophora; assembly: GCA_036418165.1. Taxonomy (NCBI): domain Eukaryota; kingdom Metazoa; phylum Nematoda; class Chromadorea; order Rhabditida; family Trichostrongylidae; genus Cooperia; species Cooperia oncophora. The sequence goes on from MU912384.1 coordinate 18,753, forward strand.
GAATTGTTCGATTGGGCCGCACAATCGCGACGCGGGCGGAAGCAGGGGGGGGGGTGCGCTTCGCCGCCGCAATTGCAGAATTCGAACTGGGCCGTGTTGACATGGTGCCAGTTTGAGTAGTGGTGCACTATCTGGCGGTGGAGCGCCCCTTGTCGTGGTCGCGCGATCCGAAGAGCCATCCAGTCGCGCGACCGCGAAGTCTGCAAGCGGTCTTTCAAGTCTTTTTCAGGAACTCCATATATCTATGAATCTGTTTTGGGGTGTCGCTTCCGTGTTTCGCCATCCGCCTTCTTTCAAACAAACAGCCAGGCGGCCGCTGTATTGTATGCCACTGTTGGTGAGTAGTTGCATTTGTTTTGCAAAATGTCCTCAGAAGTTTTATCCATGTTCTAGGAGAAGCTTGTGGGCTCGCGCTGTCAGTATCACCGCCAATTGATACGGAGAAGAAAGAATCAGAAGAAGTCAACCCCAAGCGTTTGAAATTAGATGAATCCACAAATGAGGCTCCGGAAGGGCAAGGTATCGCCGATTATCTTTGTTCGACTTACTCCGCGATTACCTGATAGGTAGAATTTCCTCCTTGCACCAGCAGGCCGGTCAGCAGTCTCAGCTGATCTCCGATTTTCGCGGCTTCAAGGTGAGGATGCGTTCATACTTTGCGGCAGCATCTACCGGCGACCACCACCGTTTCGAACCCCCGTCAGCGTCAGCGACGGGGAAGGCATAGATATCGATCCAGCGAACGGCAACGTCTACCACCGTTCACCAGCATCTCGAGGGAATAGAAAAGTATGGATATCGTTCTATCACCTACCTGCGACCAGGAGTAGACAGTATGGGGAGTAGGAGGGAAGAGACAGCTGATTAGGCGACTTGCAATTGCGGCGTGTCTAGTCGCG
>MU912384.1:19751-53128 GCA_036418165.1 Cooperia oncophora
TGTCCCTTCTCCAGCAGCAGTACTCCATGCCTCTTCTGGACCACCAACAGGAGGAGAGGTGAACCTTCTTTGGGGTGAAGGTCGGCTTTGGGGTGGCTTGTGGCTGTTCTCCTTTGTCGACCCACTGCCGCTTCCTCACAGGGTTATCGTAGAGGACCCACTTCCCATCTCCAGTGATCATCGAGTTGAGAAAGTGGAACTTCTTTTGTGAATCGTGAAGTAAAACCAGGCAGTGGCGCAGGTACATTTTGTCACAGTGGAAATTGTGCGACATTGTGGCCTGCAAATGCAAGGTGGGTGAGTGATAGCTAGTGTGATAAAAGAGTATAGTGTCCCACGTCACGCACACGTGATGACAATATAACATTTACACGAAATAAGGAAGATAACAAACACGTGGCCAAGAACTTATGCACCAACCTAATAGGAAGAGCATGCGCACGCCCCTTAAATGCAGTTGGCACGATAAATCCCCCAAGATGACTAGGGTCAATACTCGTGGCAGGATGGAATTCCGCGACCTGAGCAGGCGCTACGTAGCGGTTTCCCCGAGGGAGGTGCCCCTATAAGGACCCTATTAGGCCACAACTTACGTCCCAATGCCGCCACGCCCTGCCCGCCACAAATGGAGGAGGGCCGTTACTTGCGCTATATTCATTCATTTGCCCTAAGCATAAATTGAAAGAAGGATCTGGTATGAAAGCGGCCATGCAGTACATGGTACACATATGCAGCCGTATCTTCGGTAGCGGTGATTGGTAAGATGCCTACGGAAACTCGTCCGAAATCGATTTACAAGTCACTGAGAACGGAGGCTTTTTCTTCGCAGGATTTAACTGTTTCACTCCGTTCTTTCGCCATTTCCCCCACTATACAGTGCCCTACCATTTTAGGCTAAGTAGGAAACGATCGTGCCAACTGCCTTTAACAGCCATGTCCACCTGCCCCCGTAATTTTTGGAGCAGGACGGATCGTCTTTTCCCAGTTCTCCGTTCCGATGTGCAACACGCCAACAAAGTCCGACACGCTTCGTCGGTGAAGAACAGTGGCCGGCACGTATGATACCCGGTTCCGGGCGGGCGCCAGACTCAAAACGTCGAAGAATGTTTCCGCAATTCTCGTGAAGCCCTTTTCCCGTTCTTGAGGTATTACCTGTCGAAATGCAAGGTTACCACCTCGTGGAACAATGCACGCCTGTACCTCTACAAGAAGCACTAATTGTCCTAACTTACTGCTCAGAAATCCGCATTGGCAATTATCGCCCAATCTGTCTGCAGTCTGTAGTCTACAAAATGTTCACTCGAGCCGTCCTCAACAGTATTGGCAGAACACTAGACGAAGGACATGCGAGCAAGCAGAGTTTCGGAGAGGATTCAGCACGATCGACCATATTACACAGTAACGAAGCTAATCGAAGTATCGCAAGTGTTCAAAATGGTCTCACGTCCATCCACTTGAAAAAGGCGGACTCTGTTGAAACAGAACCGGCTAACGAAACCATGGGCAACCAAGGTGTTCACTATCACCTAGAGTGATTTCTACAGATCTCTAGAGCAACGGCTCACGAACCAGCAAAGCTATCGCCATTCTACATAGGAGGATCATCATGCGAACGCGAAGATGTGTAGTTACAGGGCGACACCATCTCGCCAAAGCCTTCACTTTCTCATCTTGAGAATGTGTGCGTCAATGGATTGGGCATGTGAGATGAGGGCGGAAAACATCTCTTTATGATCGCTGGACACGTGGCAGACGAGTGGCTGACGGCGTGTGTTCTATTATTGTTTATCGTGGCGGTTGTTTTGATAGCGACCGTCGGACTGGTTCTTGATGCCCAATCTCGCTCAATGAGCATCTCCAAATGTTTTCGCCTATGTAACTTGGATCGAAGAAATCTAGAATTGTGATCGAACGACTCATGAGCCCACAGCAGAAGAGAAAGCGACTGGGCTGGGGACATTTAGCAACTGTAATTGGAGTAGCCTCGCTTATGCAGAGTGCGTCTTCGATTCGCGCGTCCTTCTAAATTTACTACTCAGAAACTTGAATTCTACAAACCAGGATGAACATGCGATCACCATGGTAAAAGCGTTGCATGAACTTCCACGCCACTCATAGGTGAGAGAGTCCGAGCTTCGGCACGTCATCGACGAATCAAGATCAGGGACGCGGCTGCATTGCCAAGGTTTCAAAGATCAGGTGAGCAGGGCACGTTCTGCGTATCAAAACACCTGGAGGACCGCCTACTCGCTGACACTTTATTGTGAAGGCTCTGAACGTATGTTGATGTTCAAACTCTCGAGCGCGGGGATTCACTGGGCGACTCTAGTACAATGCGGGAAAAAAAAGACATGTGGATGTTTTGGGCGCCGCCCTCAGCAGCCAACTTGATGATGATCAACGAGGACGCAGGTGAAACAGGTGAGGTGATCTGCTACTCTTGCTACTCTTTCCCCGTAGGCTGCGGACAAATCGCCCAACAAGCGCCTACTGTTGCAGTTTACAAAGTCTAGCTTGTCCCAGTTGATCCACTCTCCACTCCACTCCACTTATTCGCACTCATTTCTTGCAGTGGTATACGGAATAATCGCACATCGGGCAGCCATGCAATCGGTTACTTTAGACCACGGTCCTTTCCAGCAATACTTACTTGTTTTCAGTTCCTCTTCAACAAGCCTCTTACTGCGCAGTCTGCAGAGTTTTCAGTCATTCTGAGTACCCATGTGACACAGCTATTTCGTGCAAAACTAGCCACCCCAAAAAGTTTACAAACTCCTGACATCCTTCTCAAGGTTGGAGGCCCCGTGTGCTTTACTGCTCTGCATCGTCGATCCTGTGACTCAACTGAGTGCTTCCTCTTAATTCATGGATAAGCATAGTGGGAGTATTTCGGTTTCCTTTTTTGTTAAGCATCTGCCTTTTCTTCTCTGCTCACTAGTTTGAGAAATTCCAAGTCGAAGAAATGTTGTGGCTCCTGGCAACACGAAAATCTACACTTCTGACCTAAGACCATTTCCAGTTTATTTGATGACCTGAATATGCTTCTGTAACATATCTTTTCCACCGATGCTGTTAGGAAACAGCTCATCGCCGTCGATTGGTATCGCCTCTGTATTGCGCTATGTATCCGAATCCCACGCATAGGTGTTGGAAGTGACTTCCAGATAGGGTACTCTGGAGAAGCAGATTTGCTTCTACCTAACGTCGTCGTAGGCGCCGACCGTATTTCTCGTCTTTACATTTCCCACTTCCGAGCTCGCAGCTTCCCTTGGTCATCAGGTATTTTTTTGCGGCGTTCTTCCCAATAAGTACCATAAATGAACTGTTCATCATTCAATGACTGCACCACATCTGAATATCGCTCCTCTTTCCCATTTCTGAATAGGCCCTTCGATAACGGCTCCTCCCCCCCCCCCTTCGCGGTCAAATACGACCCCTTCCGTTGTGATTTGCACAACGATGGTGTGCTCTGCGCCCAATGCTTCTAAGTTTACTAGGTGGCGCCGCCATCAGCCGGAGCAAGAGGGAGGGTCAAACTCGCCTCCATCTGCCTTGCTCTAATATTTAATTAATGATTCAGTGATGATCGGAAAAGAAAGCACTACTGGCGGGAAGTCCGCGAGCTGCCATCGCATCCCTCTTGAAAGCGACCCGACTGATTTCAGTTATATCACGTCCCAGGCGCATTCATGAGACCTGCCTTGACGTTGTAAACACTAATCTTGCCTACGCTTGTACATATTTATTTGTACCGGTAGAAGGGTGGGGAGGATATGGTGTAATGACAAGTGGCAGCTCACCACTCGCGCGGTCATGTTTTCAAAGCCGGGCCGACTCTCACCCAGGCCAACGAAGCCTTCTACCTTCAGGGCACGGTAAATTGGTACCAGATTTGTCTGGGAGGACAAGAGCACTTGTACAGTGGCTGACCCCCACCACTTTATTTTGTGAGGTAAGGGGGGGATGGGAGGTTGGTACGATCCCCCCCTCCAGCCCTCTGCCCCTCCCCATCGAGTCGAGCCGTCGAGCGGGGGGCGGGGGATATAGTACACATAAAACAGGAAAAAAGTCAACCACCACTTCTAGCACTCCTAGAAAGGCTGGAAAGTATGTACAACCCCCCCCCCTCCCAACAATGAGCAAGTACGACCCCCCCCCTACCCCTTTTACAACATTTGTGAAGCAGAAAAATCAACAAAATAAATTTTCCTCACCCTAAATACGACTCCCCCTCTCCTGGCGGCCAAATACGACCCCTGTTGGGGATTCCCCAACAACGATGTGCCCTGTGGCCCCCGGAGTCATTGTGTGCGCCGTCGCATTCAATATGCCACTACGATACTGGATGGAAGTAGAATGCGTGCCGCATCCCACGAACGGATCGATAAACGGGGAAGATGTTATCCTTTATCCTTTGACGGTAGAAGGGCAATGGTATAATTTGAAAGCGTCGCCATCAGAATAGATGCAATCGCTATTCCATTGCTACTTGCCGCTTCAAGAAATGCGATACTGCGTGGATGTTTGCCATTAAACTAACCATTATTAAAAAAGTTCAGTATGAGATGATCAAATTCAGCAAATTAACAACACATTGATATACTGTGAATGAATGATTCATTCCACTATTAGGAAAGTTGGAAGTCCGATGGAGAGTTGGATTCCGTGGGTATTGGTGGAAACTGCTCAGTCCCTCACACTTTTCAGCGAAACACTCCGTTATCGATGAAAACGGAGGAAGGAAGATTCAAATCCCTCCTCTCTAACGAAGAGATTCCTGAAATATGTTTTTTACCAGTCGCATTCCTCTCTGGGAACCTTTTGTAAGGGTCCTCGCGTACAGGTAGCGTAGGTGTTGCAGGCAGTGCGGAAAGCCATAACCTCTACCGGCATACCTAGCTAGGTAGTGGCATTCACAGTTTACACTTGCAAAATTAGAATTGTTTCATCACAAAACGCTGATATACCGGGAAAGTCAATGAATTTGTAGAAGATGAACATTCGCTCTAAGAACTAGATAGCCCAGTTCGAACGGGCAACGCTCCCCAACAAAGCGTCTATCAATATCCACCGGCTTTGCCAGCGTCCACCAGCGTCCGAAAACCACCATTCGCGTCTCGAGGCACTAGGAAAGTATGGATATCAATCTGGCGTCCACAAGCGTCTAACGTCCACCAGTGCCCGCCAGCTTCTGTGGGGGTATCGACCAGGGTCCACCATCGACTGTCAGCGTCTTGAGGAAATATGATCTAGCGTCTACTAGCGTCCACCAGCGACCAGCACCGACCAGGAGTATGGTACTGTGTAGAAGTAGGGCGTGGTCACACATGCCATAATTTCACGTCGCCTGATCCAGCTGGCTGCTACCTCTCACTTCCCCCACACTAGCAGCAGTCTGCTACCCTCCTCTTTCCTACACTCCTTATCTGATCGCTGTTGGACGCTGGTAGACGCTGCCACTCGCTGACCGCTATCTCTATACTTTCCTAGTCGCCGACTCTGATGGCTGGAAATGACCTCGTGTTTATAGCGAATTAAACGCGAAAAGTAACGACGGCAAACTAGCGCCTGCGCAATGCATTTCTGTAATAGTAAGGAATCGTATTTGCGATGAGGGCACGATTCTAACAGCTTTCTATTGGAGATTGTGTTAGATGGATAGTAGATTTGCTCTATTCAGTAAGCAGTTCGTCATTATCCACGTACAGTGCGCACGACTGTTTGCACTAATACCATCTCAATACCACCAAACCAAACAGGTGATGGAGACAGACCGGGAGAAGGAGCGACCCTGATACCTAGCCTTTCTGGACCTTGAGAAGGCACTCGACCGCCTCCCTCGGCCTGTGCTCTGGAGAGAATGAAACATTCTAGAACACCTGCCCTGAACACATGCACGGAGGGGCTAAAGCAAGTGTACGCATCTCTTATGGCCTGACAAAGGAAGTAAACATCACCACTAGGGTGCACCAAGGATCACCCTGAGCCCGTTCTCGTTCGTCCCCTCTCTAGAAGTCATGGTAAAAAAAAACTCATCGAGGAGCCAAACCACTGAAACCATCCTTCACGCGGACGACACTGCCCTAAGAGCGTATAGTGAAGGAGTAGTCACAAATGAAAAGGTGGCAGGATGTGCTCACTGGAAATGGACTTCGACTGAACGTGTAGAAGGGCAAGTTCCTGAGCGGCGAAGAGTGCACTGAACCAATCGTAGAACGCCACGGCGAAAGCATTTGAAGGGTCGAGGAATTCCTGTGCCTGGGGAGTGACATCGCAGGTGATGGTAGCGCGGACCAAAAATGCTTGAATCAGTATAGCGTCGATGAAATGAGCTACTTTGCGACCGGCGGTGCTCGAGAACGCTCAAGGGCAAGGTGTACCGGGCAGTGGTAAGGCCTACAATGCTCTACGGCAGTGAGTGCTGGCCTATCTGCAAGAACCATGAAAGGCAGCTCCACTCAGCTGAAATGAGGATGCTGAGATGGGCCTGCGGCTGGACACGACTCGACAGAGTCAGAAACGAGGACGTCAGGCGGTCACACAGACGGCTCCGATCCAGCTGAAGGCACGAGAGCAGCGACTGCGATGGTATGGGCACGTACTGAGGAGGCCTGAGCACCACCCAATAAGGAAGCGATTGGAATTCGAAGCGGAAAGCAAGGGACCACGAGCAGTCCAAAGAAAGAGATGAAAGGACTTCAAGAAGGACTTCACTGAAGTGAATGCCACGGCAGAAGATGCAGTGAATCGGAACAAGTGGCGACATCTAAGGCATTGTTCACAGTCTGCGACCCTGACGAAGGCGGTTGGGAGAAAAGCAAAAAATAGTCATCGATCGGAGAATCGCCAACCGCTAGTTTCGCCGAACCGCCGCGGTTCGGCGGTTGGGCGAAAAGCAATAGATGCGTATCGATTTCGCTGGCGAAAAACGCCAGGGCGATCGAGCTAGCGTTTCGTCGAAGGCGAAAAACGTCGCGGTTTGGCGAAACGCCCGTCGATTCGTATCAAAACCCTTTCGCCCAACCGCCAGACTCTTCGCCCAACCGCCAGTCGATATGTATCAAAAGCTTTTCGCCGAACCGCTGCGTTCCAGAGAAACGCTGGCTCCGCAAACTGTGAACAATGCCCAACAAGAACAGCAACCCTGCGACGGCGCGCGACTAACGCAAGGAGAAGGAGAATGCGGACTATTGTTCAATCCACGGCCATTTTGCCCTCTGTATGGTTTTGATCTGAACTGCCTTAAGTATGGAAGTACCAAATTTCAGAAGTTGTGGCACAACCTTCAGTACGGTGAGGTCGAAGTTTCAAAAAGGTACGCATTTACAGAAATCCTTTCATGCTCCACGTCTGTCCGAATCTTGTGTACCGTACCGACTGGTTGTGGTTTTTGTACCAGTGGCATTGTCATTTTATAAGTCTCCTTGTTTTGATATTCAGGAACAATGGACGTGGAAAGTCAGACAACTGCAGAGGATGTTGATGGTGTTGATAGCAATGAGACTGGTGTTGAGCTTGCAGCTGGTCTGGACCAAGATAGAATTCACATCACGCCAGTACCTAAATATTTTGGTTTTAAGCAATTTAAGAAACTTCTGGAAAAGTAAGTTTTGTTAGTACCGGTCTTCTGTCCCATACCTCTTATTCACTTTCCAGGCATCTATCTGGCATAACTATTGGGAAGATACGGCAGATGAAATTCGATGCGTATGTAAGCTTTAAATCTGCTGAAGATGCGCAGAAAGCCATTTCAAAGTTGGACGGGTTGCAAGTGAAGAAGACAGTTTTGAAAGTTCAACTTGCCCAGACTGAGCAAAAGACTGTGAGACTATACTTGGTGGCCCATTGTTACTTTCTGGGATTTCTTCGGCTCGCTTTAGGTTCCAGCCAAAGATGCTGAATCATATAAGGTCAGAACTGCTAGGGAAAGTGTTACCAAACTCGCTGATGTCCCCTACAGTGAACAATTACTGCAAAAGACCAGGACTTCTTTGAAGTAGGTCCCTTTTGATCTCCTGTTATCGCTTTGTTAGGTGTGTGGCCTTCGTGACGACTTTCAGAGTTATCCGAAACATTTTCAGAGTTTGCGAACGATTACTCGCAGAGATGAGGAAAGCCAATGTCGATGAAGTAAATCAGCTGCTCCCAGCAAAACTTGTGAAGGAGGTATCTTAGCTTTAATCGCCGCTTTCTGAGCTCTGATCATTGGAGCGGCTTGTTTATTTGTTCTTTTCGAAGCGGTATCTGAGCTGTTACCATTGCACTGTTGTTCCCGTTGTTCAATCACTGAAGACACATTTATTAATTGTAACTATTGATGCGGTCCAAGTACGAATTCATAGTTACTAACGGACTTACCGAGTCTCTTTGCCATTGTGCAGTTGCCGCGCCTTTCCCTCTTACCTAGATCTTAAAGATTATAGATTATTAAATATCTGAGAAAAATAGCCCCCGCCGTTGATCAATCCCTTTGTGGGATGCGGCACGCATTCTACTTCCATTCAGAATCGTAGTGGCTTATTGAATGCGATGTGGCCTATACAATGACTTGCGGGGGCCAGCCGATGTACAAGTCAGTGTTTTATCCTCCCAGACGAATCTGGTACCAATTTACCGTTTAGCGAGAGCAGAAGGCTTGGTTGCCCTGGGCAAGAATCGACCCGGGATTTGAATCCAGGACCGCGCGAGGCGCGCCACTTCTCATTACATCACCCCCGCCTCTTCTATCTACAGTCCTCATCATTGCGGACCGGTGGGGCGTGTCAGCCAGTATGAGTGTGCACACTGTTGAAGCCGTTCTCAGCCTTTTTTTGAAACGCGTATGCGACAAAAAGTGGTAGAAAACGAGTAATACGAAGGATATAATACAGTAATGTCACTTGCCCGCTTCAACAACTGGTGCAGAACGACTTTGGCACCGCGCCAAACGCAGCCGCACTGACACGCCCCACCGGTCCGCAATGATGAGGACTGTATGTGTAATTATTATTGATCGTCTAGGAATCTGAGCGAGAGGGAAAAGTCAGTCATTTTCCTTATATAACTTGGAATAATAAAGCCATTTTCGGGGTAATTCAGGCGCTGCCTCTTATCAAAACTAGGCGGAGTCGTACGTGGGGTGGGAGGGGGAATCGCCAGTGTTCTTAAATCTGGTTTGTCCCTAGGTCTACCTGTATACAATTTGAAAAAGCAAAGTGCAAAGAGGCGGAGGTGGTTTAGTGATAATAACAAGCTTGCCACGCGCGCGGCCGGAGTGCCAAATCCCGGATCGGTCCAAATCACGCCACACAAGCATTGTACCAGAAGTCGCCGACTTTGTCCCAGATTCGTATGGGAGGATGAACACAGGTTCGTACACGACTGCCCTGCAAGTCATTAATCCCCCCCCCTTCAATAAGGTACTTTAATTTGAATGGAGTAAAATGCGTGCCGCATCTCGATTGGGTTTGAGCAAAAGATTGTAGCTTACAATAGACTCTTACCATTGGAATAACTGAACAAAAAAGCGACAGATTCGATAAAAACACCCGAGTGCCCATTGTTGGACTACCACTCAGAAAATGAGACACTACTGCGTGTGTTAGTGACGAGAGACAACGGGTGGCGGAGCAAGGGGATGAGTGGAATGCAATTTATGACTCCACACAGGAGCAAATGAAGCCAGGTTCATGAGTACAGACATAGAACTGTTGGTATGGCTCAGCTTGACATGGATGGGGCAACGCCTAGGGTGGTGTTCCTTCATTCAATGGCCGCAGCGCCCTTGTCTGAAGCCGCGAAGGAGGGATCCGCTGAAATTGCGCACCGGGAGACTTCCTCAAGGGGGGTGAATCTGCTACTAGCTAATCGGGGAGTCGCGGAATGTGATTTTTCCAATGTTACAACACATGTATGAGGGCAATTCGTGGCGTAACTGCGATTTGTGCGAGGGTTCAGACGGCAAAGATAGAAGTAGAGAAGAAGTCGGCAAGAAGTCGATGGAAGGTCCGCATTTCCCCTCAGATAAACGCCATACTTTCTTTCGCATTTCATCTGAGCATTCTTTTCCAGATAAGACCATCGCCAAAGACGACAGGCTATCGGAACAAATGCGAATTCACCATTGGTATGACGCATGAAGGACAGGTGCGTCGTGTGCTTCTTATGGGCCTTTCCAATTGGAAACAGACATGGAACTGCCTGATGTTTAGGTGTGCGTTGGATTTGTAGGTGGCCGTTTCTCCAATAACGAGCATTACGTCATTCCTATTGGTGATGTTGATAACATCACATCGATCATGAAGAGAATTGTCGAAGCAGTAACAGATTTTGTGAAAGCGTCAGGTGTGTTCGAACTGTTTCCTGAAGTTTTTGTGGTCTCATTCGGGCCTCCGCAAGGGAAAATTTCAGCGTTGAATGGCAATTGATAGGTTTGCCACCATTCGACGAATTTTCTCGCGTCGGGGTCTGGAAGATGCTTACTGTGCGGCAGTTTGGCGGAGATGTAATGCTCATCCTCACTGTCAACCCCTTTGAGAATTCCGCGGAAGAAGAAAAGCTCAAGCAAGAATTCTCTGCGAGGTCAGTCCGTTTTTAATCTCCATCGATATTCGCCGATACCGCAACATTGTGCTAGTTGTGAAGATACGACTGTTTTAAAGCAAGGGTAGTTTAAAAAATGTTCCAGATTTCTGAATAGATCAACATTCCTGGAGGACGGCTTCAGGGTGACATCATTATATTGGCACTCTTTGGCCAATTGCAGTGATCAAGTCGACTATGAGCACATTGGAGGTGAGCGTTCGTTGTGAATTTCCAGTGAGAGACCAGTGGTTTGTAGAGACCGAACATCTAGTGCCCTTGAGCTTGTTGTTTCTTGCATACGCTGATAATTTCATCAACCCTCCTCAGACCGCGTTCAGGCTTCTCCCTCGAGTTGTGGTCGTGCGACCCAATCGAGCGACCGCGCGATCGAATTGTTCGATTGGGCCGCACAATCGCGACGCGGGCGGAAGCAGGGGGGGGGGGGTGCGCTTCGCCGCCGCAATTGCAGAATTCGAACTGGGCCGTGTTGACATGGTGCCAGTTTGAGTAGTGGTGCACTATCTGGCGGTGGAGCGCCCCTTGTCGTGGTCGCGCGATCCGAAGAGCCATCCAGTCGCGCGACCGCGAAGTCTGCAAGCGGTCTGTCAAGTCGGTCAGTGCCGCCTGCCTTTTTCAGGAACTCCATATATCTATGAATCTGTTTTGGGGTGTCGCTTCCGTGTTTCGCCATCCGCCTTCTTTCAAACAAACAGCCAGGCGGCCGCTGTATTGTATGCCACTGTTGGTGAGTAGTTGCATTTGTTTTGCAAAATGTCCTCAGAAGTTTTATCCATGTTCTAGGAGAAGCTTGTGGGCTCGCGCTGTCAGTATCACCGCCAATTGATACGGAGAAGAAAGAATCAGAAGAAGTCAACCCCAAGCGTTTGAAATTAGATGAATCCACAAATGAGGCTCCAGGAAGGCAAGGTATCGCCGATTATCTTTGTTCGACTTACTCCGCGATTACCTGATAGGTAGAATTTCCTCCTTGCACCAGCAGGCCGGTCAGCAGTCTCAGCTGATCTCCGATTTTCGCGGCTTCAAGGTGAGGATGCGTTCATACTTTGCGGCAGCATCTACCGGCGACCACCACCGTTTCGAACCCCCGTCAGCGTCAGCGACGGGGAAGGCATAGATATCGATCCAGCGAACGGCAACGTCTACCACCGTTCACCAGCATCTCGAGGGAATAGAAAAGTATGGATATCGTTCTATCACCTACCTGCGACCAGGAGTAGACAGTATGGGGAGTAGGAGGGAAGAGACAGCTGATTAGGCGACTTGCAATTGCGGCGTGTCTAGTCGCACCGTACTGCTACACACTACCGTACTCCTGGTCGCTGGTGAATGCTGCTATACGCAGTATGGATACCCATGCTTTCATGGTCCTGCGAGACGCTGATGGTCGCTGTGGGACGTTGGAGGACGCTGGTGGATGCTAGAACGATATCCATACTTTCTTAGCCCCTCGAGATGCTGATGGTAGCGTCCACCAGCACTTACCAGCTGATGGTTGCTGATGGACGCTGCCGCAAAGTATTAACGCAGCCTGAACTTCGTTGCGGTCATCATATATATTTATTACATGAGATGGACTCATGTGTGTACAGAAAAAAAACTAACTAGATTGAACCAAACAAAAAACAACACTCAAAAACAACAACAAACAACAAAAACAAACCAACAATCATGAGTTCGGAATCGCCACCCTACAAACCGCTCCACCCCTTTAATGCTGAAGATAGCTAGCACTCTCTTTTACTTGCGTGTGGGACCCAATGTCTGCATGGCATCTGTCTGTCATCGCGCCAATCTTCCCGTTCTGTCATCTTTGACTATGTTGTCACTCCCGCGCAGCGGTGTTTTGTTTCTTCGAGTGCATGTGAGCCTTATCTAGAGCGTTTCCGACCGTATTGTCCGCGAATTGCAATTGCGGAATATTGTTCAAGCTCAGTTGTTCCATCCTCACTGTCATTCAGAAAATTTGATGATTTTCATTTACGTAGTATATCCAGGGTCACGGGTTCTCTTTCTGTAAGCCATACCATTATCCTCCACCACTCCTGCCTTTTTCAGAGCAAAGTCGGTGCAGATGAGTTACCTCTCGACGGCGCTAATAACGGTATGGAAGCACGACCAACAGTTCTGCTCGATATTTGTTGCGGAACAGGAACTATTAGTCAATGTATCCTCAAAGAATTCAAGAAAAACAATAAGGTTCGAATTCTCCATTGTGCGATCACAGTTTCTTGATTGTTCAGTATTCTCGTTAAGGTATTCTGTATTGGTATTGATGTAGTAGAAGCGGCCATAATAGATGCTAAAGAAAATGCCAAGGGCAATGGATTAGGAGATGACATGTAAGTCATAAAGAGTAATATAACATCGTCGGACACCACGTGGAGTTACAGTATTCAAAGTAATAGAGTTATGCGGCTCAAATTTCAAAGGCAAGATGATAAATAAAACGAAGGTGACGAAAAAGTAGAAAAAAGCCGCCGCAAGTGCCCCGCATAGAACCTGGTTGAACGGTACTCGTACGCGCATAAGGCGAAGAAAGGGCGTGTCGGACGAATTCGCACTTGTTGGTGTCGGCTATTTTCCCCAATCACCTCACACGCACCATTCGAAATGGGGAGAGCTCGTGGCGGAATAATGATACCATCAGGAAGCAGTTCTGAATGAATAGGCGTCGACATGGCCGATGCGGGGGAATAGGGTTATGGCGCATGCGGGTCGCGCTTCCCCTACTTGTTTTCGAGCTGCGAAATAGGAAGTCTTCTATCCTTACGAGCAAGAATACCATGTTGAAAGGATGCGTCTGAATATCAAATGAACGCATTAAATGAATGAACGTACAAGTTTACCAGATTCTATAACGAGTATCATGTGACCTAATGGGCCAAAAGAAAGGAAGGTAGCTCCTGATAAACTAACATTGAAGTATTGGTTACTAAGCAGGAAGGTCGTTCAGGGCGTGCCCCGCTTTTTCGAAACGGTTTATTGCACTTTGTAGGGCCTTGCCCATGAACCATAAAAGTGGGCTTCGTTTTGGCTGAGCGGCCCCAGGAACGCCAAAAAAGGAGCGAAAGGTACGTCTATGTACCCCCATATGAGGGACGTTAAGCGCTATACTGGCGCCAAATTGCGTCGACGTCGAAAATAAGTGTCAAAATCGTAATCAGGACCATCGATTACCCTTATGGACGAACTTCCAGCCAAAAAATTTTTTTCGATTTTTTGGGTTTTGGTGGACCATTTGGTCGGCAGTGGTGACCGGAGTATCCCATCTTCGTAAAGACGATGATGGAACGACGACGTAGCAGGCCGCCGGGCAGGACAGCAAACCTGGTGGAATGCCTCCCTTTCCTTCCTCTTTGCATGAATTTCATCGGCATTGTTACTTTTATCTTTGGATATTAATAAAATAGGGGGTCCCTATGGCGAGGCACTGTAGACTTCTATAGAAAGACTGTCGGGCACAACCCAACGCACACACCCAAAAAAGTCGAAAAAAATTTTTTTGGCCGAAAGATTGTTTACAGGGGTAATCGATGGCCCCGATCATGATTTTCACACTTATTTTCGGCGCCGACGTAATTTGGCGCCTGGGTAGCGCTACACATCCCTTACTTGTGTGTAGCAAACGCATTCATTGGGAGAAACATGTCACTCCATATTAGCGATAAATGGCACCGTAGCTACAAATAAGTTCCATATTCGTGATTCGGGCATGGTCTGACCTATAAAGGTCAACTTTCAATTACGGTCTTGCTTAATGGTATGTAAAACCTGTAATAATTGAATAGCACTGATTCATGGAGTGTTCCCATTTAAAATGTGCCCATAAATGGCAGTTATCGAACGCATACTCACGCACAGACATATTTGAACGCGAAAACAGCAAAACATAAAAAATGCAAAAACTCGCACGCCGAGGGGAGTCGAACCATCAACCCCACCCCAACTGTCCGCTTGAGAATCCTTCACGCTATCCACTAGGCCATCCGATCGTTGTTGCTGAACATTCCTCCGATCGTTGAAGAAACCATTCCATGAAGCCGTTCACGCTTGATTACGTGCCACAAGTAAGACCCCATACCCCGACTACTTTTCTCTTCGATTCCGAGAGTACCCAAAGTTTCAAGCGGTTTACAGCTCGTAGAGGCTCAAAAACAATCAGTTTCCATAGGTTTCTTTTTCGCTCCTTTTTTGGCATTCCAGGGGCCGCTCAGCCAAAACGAAGCCCACTTTTATGGTTCATGGGCAAGGCCCTACAAAGTGCAATAAACCGTTTCGAAAAAGCGGGGCACGCCCTGAACGACCTCCCTTGTAAGATGTTGTGATTAGTGTATTACATTATAATGCGACTGAACGCCGTTCCTCAACTTACACGAATCGACACAGAATGTTTTACTATTAACCTATGTAAAGATTTTTGTCAAGTCTTGGTTTGTAAGCGAAAACTAATAAATGATGGAAGGGGAGGTATTCTGGGAGTGGCAAGATTCCCCACTAACCAACTTCTGGAACTATTCTCTTTCAGATGTCGCTATGTTGCTGGAAAAGCGGAAGATGTTTTCCCATCTTTGCGGTTCCATCTACCTCCTGGAATTGATCTTGTCCAATCGGACGTTGTTGGGGTACTGGATCCACCAAGATGTGGTGTGCATGACAAAGTGGTTCTCGGTTGTCGCATGGTAAGTGATGCTGCAAACGTTGAAGTTCCTTGACAATCAAATATTTACTCAGATGGAAACTTTGCGGCGACTTGTTTTCGTCTCTTGTGATCCGGCTGCAGCTATGAAGAATCTTGTGGATCTTTGTCGTCCAACGTAAGTTTTGCAGTTCAATATCTCATCGAGTAGAAGAAAAACCAGTCTACGATTCCGGTCATAGTGTCGCAGGACTTTCAAACCAACATTACATTTCTTTTGTATCATTCAATAACTGAAAATATCGTTATTGCTTGGTTCAGCCATATGTTTTTAGCTCCAAGAAGTATGCTGGCAGACCATTCAAGGTGGCATCGATAAGGCCGGTTGATATGTTTCCGCAGACGCCGCATATCGAATGGGTGGTGACCATGGAACGCTGACTGTTTTTTTTAATCTGTCTTGTTTATTTGAGGTATCTTGAGATGTTTCGTTCGTTGATTTCTATCGTTTCTGTCTTTTATGTTTATAAATCTGTGGAAGGATGTTTTTCCCTTGCTCGCAAAAGTTGTTCTGCTTCCTGTTATCTTGTTCCCATAGTAACTTCTTATGTCTTCCCATTTTCGCATTAATACTACTGTTTTCACTGATTTTTGAAGATGAGAGATTTAATTTACTATTTGTAAGCTTCGAACGTATTTTTTACAGGTTATTCTAGAAAAATGTCCGATACACAAGGAAAGGTAGGTTGCTTGATAGTGTGTGTAGGTTACTTGTTACTATCATGGAAGCAGTTTTGGTTTCCTTTCCAGGTAATCACTTGCAAGGCTGCTGTAGCCTGGGAAGTAAAGAAGCCGCTGTCAATTGAAGATATTGAAGTGGCACCACCGCAAGCTCACGAAGTTAGGATAAAGGTGTGTGCATTGGTCGTTAGTTTCCTTTTTATCTACTTGTTGTTCATCTAAACTGGTTCCCTCCTTATTTTGTGCCGAACGTCTTACAATTTGTTCCTACTTTACACTTTCTGCTCCCAACATTTTGGCCTTCTTTCTCGGCCTTTTTTCCAGCATGTGCTTCGTCCCGACTAGGGGTTTATGTGTGGTCCAGTAGGTTTATAATAGATTCGATTCTTAACGATTTATTTCTGAGCCCAACTCTTAAGTTCCAGTTCCTCATTCTCGTGGCAGGAAGCCTCATATCAGCGTAGCACACCTTTTTATAGGCGCCCCGTGCCGATATGGGGGAACAAACGTCTAAGAAATAGTGGTAACTAAGAATTCACAGGATCTTACGATCTATAAGGAGCACCGTCTGTCTGTCTGTCTGTCTGTCCGGAAATTCGGAATCACCTGAAGAGCCAGTTGGAGGGGGCGGGTCAAGGGTGGGTTGGGTAGGGCATGGGCCAAGATGTACGGAACACACATAAACTGGCTGGGCGGGGCGTGCCCAAAGTCGGCGGGGCGTAGCCAGTGCCCACAGGGGGGCTTAGCTACTTATTTCAAGAATTCGTAATTCCCTTTCAAAAGAGTCCGGATTGGGATAATGCGGGGAACGATAGGAAATGGTCAGGTGCATAAAATGAAAGGGACACGCCCATATCGGGCAACGGCCTGCTTTAGGAGGGGTGCATGCTAAGAAATTCAAATATTCCTAATTCCCTTCTAGCGTAGCCCTGAAAGCGGGAAATGTTGGGGACCATAGGAAATGGGTAGGTGCACGAAAAGATGAAGGCATGACCTCTCTCCTTCTAGAAAATGCCTATGGGGCCACTTCACACGCTCCGTCTGGTCCTCTCTCTCTCTCTCCCCTCGCTTTTCAGAAAGGGTGCGGGAAAACCCACCTCACACGCAGGAAGAGGATTGGTTCAGGTCCATATGAAAGGCGATTTTGTTATAAAACTTCAGATTGTGAGATGCCCGAGGAAATAGGTGCTTTCACAAACGAATGTCAAGACTGACGGTCAGACCTTTTTTAAAGGATTGGAGCTTTATTTTGAAGTAGAACCATTTCTTCGCGAGAATGTGATTTAGTAAGCGCACATTCGCTCCTAAATTTCGTTTACTGCTCTTAAGGGAAAAGCTTTTTTCGTTCTTTCACATGGGAACCTTATTTTTTCTCATTTCAAGGCAAGGAGTATTCATGCCAATTCAAACCACATTCTGCTCCAACGCTTTCGAAAAGATCCGGTCGCCAAGGAGGAATCCCTACGGTTTCTCTACGTTCCCACCGGTCACGTTCTGTGATTTGATTTAAGTTCGACCTTCACAAACAGATTGCGATGGGAGACTTGGATTTCCCTTTAGTATGTCGTATCAGGACTGATCTCTTCCGGGAATCGAGCTGCATCGTATACGTCGCTAGACAATGGGATCGCGGTTTTTTTCCTGGTTGCCGTTGCACTCTCTTTCTTTCTTTCTTTCTTTCTTTCTTTCTTTCTTTCTTTCTTTCTTTCTTTCTTTTCTTTTCTTTTCTTTTCTTTTCTTTTCTTTTCTTTTCTTTTCTTTTCTTTTCTTTTCTTTTCTTTTCTTTTTCTCTTTCTTTTCTTCTTTCTCTTTCTCTTTCTCTTTCTCTGTCTTTCTCTCTCTCACTCTTTCACTCGCTCACTCACGCGCTCTTTCTCTCTTTCTTTCTCTCTTTCTACGCGCCCTACCTACCTCTTATCTATCCATCTATCTGTCTACCTACCTCCCTTTGCACTCGGCTACCTACGTGTACAGCTGTTAACTTTCGAGTTCTTGCAACATGCATATAACGACAAGCGATCCAGAAATAAAGTTAACTTCAAGCGCAAATGTTCTGGAGCATGTGAAGCCTATTGGATGTGGTGTTTGATTTCCCATTGATTCAGATTCTGTACACGGCTGTCTGTCATACTGACACATACACACTTGATGGTCATGATCCTGAGGGAATTTTTCCCGTTATACTAGGACATGAGGGTGCCGGCGTGGTGGAAAGTGTTGGTGAAGGTGTCACTGGTTTTCAGCAGGGTGAGTGATGAAGAGTATTACCATAAACCTCCTAGAGAGTACGACAACTTATCCTTGACTCCTTTACTGTCATGTGGAGGAGATTGCTGTTTTCCATGTAGTAATATACATGGCACCCTCAATACTATATTGGTGGTGCGGACGCAATAGTAATTTGCATTGATTTCAGTATTCCGATTTCTAAGCTTATTATAGGGGACCATGTTATCCCTTTGTTTGTACCACAGTGCAAGGAATGTGAATATTGCTTGAATCCAAAGACCAACCTCTGTCAGAAGATCCGGCAAGTTTATATATTTCTTGAACTAATATGTCTGGGTGTTTTAGTTCTGACTTATTTTTGGGTAGACTAACTGGAATCCCTCTCTTTTGCCGTATTAAATATCAGTTCAGTTAGTGCACGCTGATGCGGGATATGCCGACACTTCATGTCTTCACCCTGAACTTTGCACCCCCTCATTCTTCAGATTTGATCGCAACCTATCTCTCACAACACGCATCGTTATCTTCTCTGATTTGGCAGTGTGAAAGCTCTGCCACTAGAAGAACGACGACAGCGAACTCGCCTTATTAGCCCCTGTTACTTGTTATCACTTTCTATCAGACACCGTCAAATCCTGCTATTAAGTCTTGTCAGCCGGTATCAGGCCCTGTCATCCTCAGTGATGTTCCTCTCCCACACCCTATATCTCACCTGAGAACTAGTGTCCCGCTGCGTCCTATGCCATGAATGTCGTAAAGAATGATATATCAGAACTTGCTTTTAATACACATGTTGTTCTTCCAGCCCGTAAATGAATAGATGCAGTTTTTGGCCCCGCAAAATGCCAACGTAATCAAGCGATGCGATTTTCTTCTGCGTCTTACACACTTCACGGCGCAGCTCGGCTGGCTGGAGACATTTTGGATAGGTCTCATCGATAGCTGTTTGTAAAGATCTGTAAAGTACTGGTAACCTAATCCCTCCCTGCGCCGAATAGCGCTCATTTTGCAACATGTTGCAACATATGAACTTTTTCAGTATCTCGCAAGGTAAAGGCGTCATGCCCAATGGCACAAGCAGATTCACTTGCAAGGGAAAGTCGTTGTTTCACTTTATGGGATGTTCCACATTCTCTGAGTATACTGTTGTCGCCGACATATCCTTATGCAAAGTGGGAAGGCGATTTCTGTCTGATGTTAACATTCATTCAGTTCCTATCAAATCCGTAGTACTGTCTTCTTCCAGATTGATCCAAAAGCACCACTCGAAAAGGTTTGCTTGCTAGGTTGTGGCATTTCTACTGGTTATGGGGCTGTGCTCCAGACGTGCAAGGTAAAAGCTTCGACTATTGATTTTCTCTGCTAAGCCTCATGTTCCATGCCTATTCAATGCGATACCTGCTTCAGGTGGAACCAGGCAGCACCGTAGCTGTTTGGGGACTCGGAGCCGTGGGCCTTGCCGCGATTATGGGTGCTAAAGCAGCTGGTGCAAAGAGAATTGTGGCTATTGACGTGTCAGAACGCAAATTCGATGCTGGTTGGTTCCTTCCCCCAGTCACTCAATTTCAGATTGATTTCACCCACCTCTTACTGCGTATCCGTTTTAGCCCGTCAGTTTGGTGCGACTGATTGTGTCAATCCAAAAACAGTGCCGGCTGACAAGCCTCTGCAAGCTTGGCTGGTTGAGCAATTCGATGGAGGGTTTGATTACACTTTCGAATGCGTTGGAGACGTAAACGTGATGGTGAGCTCATGCGGGTTTTCCCAGCTCATCTCTGTGGCTGCGATACTTCTTTCCGTTCTGCAAGATGATTCTTTTTAAGCGTCAAGCTCTCGAGGCAGCACATAAAGGATGGGGTGTTTCTTGTATCATCGGAGTGGCTGCTTCCGGACAGGAAATATCTACTCGTCCTTTCCAGCTAGTGACAGGAAGAAAGTGGTGTGGCTCAGCTTTCGGAGGTAAGTCCCCTTGAATCAATAAATTCATATTTTGTTCTCAAACGCATGAACTAACAAGGGAAGGATGGTAGGTCGAAGTGGCCATTTGAAATGAAATGTATACCGGCTGAAAGGTCTTCGGACGGGAATTACGAAACCGTCTTCCATATCTGCTGCGGACCTCCCAGAAAGAAGTTACGGAGCTTTTTAGGGGGAGAATATTCGAATTCACTACGAATAGGCGGTGTAAGACTCAATAGACAGCACGGCCGAGTGGATACACTTCAAAGCTATTTTGCATAACTCTTGTCCCTGATAATGTCGTAACGTAATGATTCTGAACTGATGGAGCCATTGCGAACGATTCCATGGAGAACATTTTCTGGCTGTTGTCTTCTTCTTTCTTTGGTTTGAAAAGCATACACAACAAAAGCAACGGATGATTTTGCCTTAAAATGACATTCTCCAAATAACATGACTGGAAAACGAATCCGAAGCCGCACGAAGTTGTGCACGAAGATGAGTATAGTGGGGAAAATGCTTTCATATGAAGTGGCGTTGATGTGGCAATCATGCTGGAGATCGCGATGGGCAAAACCTTCATTCATTACTCACATAGTGTTGAAAGATGTCTATCCCAAAGTGGTTTCGCACCTGCTGGAAGTTTTCGGCTCGTATGACAATCTCTTCAGCCAGAAGTGATCTCTATGAAATCGTTCGCAATGGCTTCCATCAGTTCGGAAAATTACGTCACGACATTATCAGGCGCAATATGCAAAATAGCTTTGAAGTGCACAGGGACCACTTTCGAAAAAATGCAAAAGAGCACACGCATCAAGGATCCAAACCCTCGACCACGCATCCGTGAGCCCTACGACGTATCCACTCGGCCATGCTGCCACGATCTCTTGAGCCTTACGCCGCCAATTCGTAGTGAATGCGAATATTCTCCCCCTAAAAAGCTCCGTAACTTCTTTCTGGGAGGTCCGCAGCAGATATGGAAGACGGTTTCGTAATTCCCGTCCGAAGACCTTTCAGCCGGTATACATTTCATTTCAAATGGCCACTTCGACCTACCATCCTTCCCTTGTAAGTCCATCATGCTCTTGTAACCATTATACATGGGTAGGCCTAAGCTGTATGCTAAACACTTCATCCATATCACTTGATTACTGTCACGAAGGGTCCGAGGGTAGATACAGTTGTGATCCCCGAAAACAATACGGCGCAGGATGGCGACGTGGCTGGAGCGCAGCCAGTGCAGATTTTTCGCCAGTTGTAGCGACTCAGGATGACATCACTGTTGGAACAAGGCCGCGCTGGCTGCGCTGCCAGCTGGACCGCTTCAAACGCCCAATCGTACGCATGGCTTACCACTGTGCTGATGCTTACAGTAAACGAAGTCCATCAAGATGATGATACACAAAAACTGGTCATAGAGATGATCATCGGTTACCTTGGCAAGGTGGAACGGCTCGCAGTTGATCTAACAGTTTCGATATCGCATTCAGACTTTGGAAACCAGTGATGGAGTCACCTTCATTGTCTCTTGATGGCTCGAAAGTTGAGACATCAAGCTGCCGAGTGGCACTGCTCAAGCTGGTGTGAGGCTCTGTCTTTAAGATCGAATTGGTTGGTTGGTGCAAAAACTCAGTTTGAAAGTATAGACATTCACATTTGCATGTCCTCTCAAATCATTGTGCACTGAGGTATGGTGCGTAGCGCACTACAAGAAAGGAATGTGTGGGCGGTCCTTAGCAACCTAAGGAACCATTGACGTTGTAACATTGAACATGTGTAACATTGTTGAACCATTGATGACCACTGTTCAGGATGGAAAAGTGTCGACAGTGTTCCAAAACTTGTCCATGACTATATGGAAAAGAAATTGAAATTAGACGAATTCATCACTCATCGCTTCCCTCTCTCTGAGATAAACAGTGCCTTCGATATCCTACACAAAGGAGAAAGGTACGTTGGTGGAAAAAGATTAAATTCTCTACTTTCGATATGCTGGAGTTTGATGCTTGTTCTGTGCCGTTTCTGAACAGTTTACGTCAGTATTATTTCCTTTCAGCTTGCGCTCCGTCATCAGCGTCTCTCAGCATTAGTGCAGGCATGGTGCCCATCAGCTACTTGTTTTTATGATCATTGCCTTTAGTTTACGTGTCCCGTTTATCGCAAACTGTGATGTACTTGTAGTTTGTTATAGTTAGTTAGTCGTTCAATATCACTTACTCGTTCAATAAAGGGTTGGCTGTATAGTAAAGATTTTTTGAGAAGTGTGATCTAGAATGTGGAATTCATTCGACTCTACGTATATCTACCAATAAAAATTCTCGTCAGCGGGTAAATATTGAGTACGTGTATTATGACAGGGTGGCGATCGTGGCTGTCTTGGACAGGGTTGCGGTAGCATTTTGATTTGAACCTTGTTGATACTTGCTTTGACGCTATGAAACGGTGGGGGTTGGGGCAACTTGCTTTAGATTTGCAGCAAACGGGAACTCAGCACTTAAAGACATACCCGCGCTCAGTTAATGCTCAGACGCATCCTTCGAGAATATTAATTCCTCGCAAGCATGGAGAATGTATCACTTTCGCAGTTCGAAAATACGTGAAGGAAGCGCGAGTCGTTCGTGAAGAGACCACAGCTCTGCCCAGTGGCTACCGCAACGCCCAGTTTCCATTCCTATATGTTTCTGGTAGAGTGGTTGTTCCGCTCTCCTCATTTCGAATGGTGGGCATGAGGTGATAGTGAAGAAGAGCTGACACCAACAACTGGGAACTCATCCAAACCTTTTCGCGTTGTCCACATACAAGCGCGGTTCAGAATTGAGTCCTATATGAGGCATTTCTGGTGGTCTCCCGTCCACAGAAGCGTGTAAAGGTTAGTGTTCGTAATGGTGACAATCAGAATTTAATCATGCACAGATGACGGCATCAGTGGAAGAGGTAGTGGCAACGGTACTGGAGAGCATTCACGACCAGAATCTCGATGGTGATGAGGCAAAAGCGTCAAAAATAAAGGAGGAAGCAAATCAGTTCTTCAAAGGTCTCAGCTGCAAGTGTTTCGCAGTTATTTACTGATTTTCTAGGAAATATGAGTCCATCACAGTTTATTTGAACTTCAGATCAAGCATATGACGTTGCTATAGAGTTATATTCCATGGCTATAGAGCACCACCCCACAGCAGTTTTGTACGGGAATAGGTAAAAACGTTCTGGTCGCTGTGCTGGTTATTTTTTACAATAAGGCTGTTTTCCAGGAGTATGGCTTATCTGAAAAAAGAATTGTACGGTAGTGCGTTAGAAGATGCCAATAACGCTATTTCGATTGATCCTTCTTATATGAAGGTTAGCTTTAGCTCATATCTTTTCACTTCGATATAACATATTCCTCAAATGCAGGGATATTATCGTCGAGCGACAGCCAACATGGCTTTGGCTCGATTCAAGAAGGCTCTCGCTGATTATGCTACAGTGGTCCGTGCCCATCCCAACGATGCAGATGCAAAACGTAAGCACGATGAGTGTCAGAAGATTGTGCGGCGGATTGCATTTGAAAAGGCAATATCGGTAGACCATGACAAGAAAAGTATATCTGAATCAATCGATCTTTCCACTATGAGTGAGTCTCATTTATACTCAGACAATATAAATGTTAGGTCACACATCACATTCAAAAACGTTGAGATATGTAGAGGAATGGCAGGAAAGCAAAGGGGCCGTGGCTGTGGGCTTCTATATCTTTTGAGAGATCGTACCTTTAGCTGTTTTACGTGAAATTTGTATTATCCGCAGAAGAAAATCTCGAGAAATTAAAAAGAAACGCGAGGGGTCAAAACCAACCGAGGGTTGTGGAATCAGTAGTCATAAGAGGAAAGCGCTGCTCAATTTATTGTAAGCAGGACTAATAGTTGCGCATAGTGTCCTACAAATGTGGAAGGTTCGGTTCTGAAGTCCAAAAAAGGACGAGCGAAAAAGGCTGTGGCCGAGGAGGGCCCCCATGATGTTGATCCTGCACCTGAAAAGCAGGTCGATCACGTCAGGCGCTGAACGTATAATAACAAAGGCTGGACCGTTTTCGAGCTACTGACATCCTTGCTGCAGCCGTTGCCCAAGTTATTCCCGCAAAATTGAGGATTTTCAAGAGGGTATGCGTATGGGCACCTGATTTTCCTGTAAAAGCAGAAACACATACCGACTCTATGCCTATGTCTAGCAACGATGTCCATCGCCTAAGAAGTCATTCACGACTGTGAAAAGCTATCTGGCCCTAGACCATCTTGAACTCCGAGCTGAAATTCACAATCGTCAATTTTTTATGAATGCAGAAGAGAAGCAACCCGAGCTCTGTCTACAATGTTACGCGGGTTCAAGCGGATGATCATAAAAGCAATGGATTACTGCATTATGGCTTTCAAGTGGCTCTATAGAGAGAACAAAACCGTCACAGGGTGTCGATTGCCTGTTCCTCGGCAGTCAGATCGAGTAATGCATGGTACCATATAACTAAAGGAAGGCCACCACTGCTCGTCACATTGTCAAGCTCCGTGTAACCGCATCATTGGGCAGTGCTCGGACGAACAATACTGAGAGCTGGGTTCAGCATCCTTAATCCTGTAGCCATGTAATTGCACCTGTTCTGGTCAGAAGGTAGTGTCTAACGACAAACGTCTTCTCGTCGCCGGAATTGGCATCAGCAGCAACTAGCACTTGTTGAAAAAAGGTGCCAGTGATTTACCGTCTCTTGGGCACTGAGAGCGGGTTATTGATGAAAGACAGATCTACTCAACCTAAAGTCAAAGAATTACTTTTTTAAACTCTTTTCCTCTTCGTTTTATTTGAATGGAACCTTCCACGCTTTTTAATGGGGTGACCTAATTCAAGAGTATATGCATGATATTGCTGCTCATGCGTCGTCGGGTGGTGCGCCGTGGTCAGTGCACTGGGGTGACCATGTTCGAGAAGCGACCAGCTAGTGGCCTGGTTCGGCATTCGCAGAGGCCTTAAGATATCTATCAATCCTTCTCGTTCCTTCTTGCTTACTTCGCTCTACCTTATTTTCCTTTCTTCGGAGACTCAGCTTAACGAAGCGGCCTCTGTGCTTCGTCTAGTCTGGTTTAGCATACACTGTGGAACAGTCATTTGTGATAATAATAAATTTGGTGTGTATAGTAATACCAGCCTTTGCAGTAGTTGAAGAGAATTATGATGGACCTCATTTGGATGAAGTTATTACCGTCGATTTTGTCAACGAAATGATTGCAACATTCAAAAAGCAGGGAAAACTTCATAGAAAATATGCGTTTAAGGTATGGTTCAGCTAACGCTTCTTGTGTAGGGCACTTATGTGCTCAATGTGCTCAATTCCAGATTTTGTTGGACATATATGCGTATTTCAAAGAGCAGCCAACTTTGGTTGAAATTGATGTGCCTCCTAAGCAGCGTTTTACCATTTGCGGTGATATACATGGTCAATTCTACGATCTCTGTAATATATTTGACATTAATGGCCTTCCCTCGGAAAGCAATCCCTATGTGAGTTTCAAGAAGTTAAATCTATTCACAGAATTCTTCTAGTGGGTCTGCCTTAGTGTAATGATGCAGCTGTGCGCGGAAAGGTAGTGACGGATTTTTATGGCCGTCCTTTAGTTCATTCAGCTGCCACTACTCCAGTGCCATGCTTTAACGTGATACTAATGGTTTCAGCTTTTCAATGGCGATTTTGTTGACCGCGGCTCATTCAGTGTTGAAACGATTTTCACCATGTTCAGTTATAAGTTACTCTACCCCAACCACTTCTTTTTATCACGCGGAAACCATGAAAGTGATGTTATGAATAAGGTGAGTGAAAATGCCATAGCCTAAAATTGTTCCCTGCCACGCGTTCTTGTCTTCTGTTCTTCGTCTCGACTACGCCAATTTATTGGGAATCTCAAACTTGGGTAATTAAACAAAGTCACTAACAACTACTACCACAATCGACCCGGCAATAATACATTAAATCAATAAAATGATTAGAATGATTTTAATCAAAAGGAATCAAGGCAAATGTAAGAATTGAAATGAGAGCTGTAAATGAGTGGAGACTGGATTATGTGTGGGAAGGAGCCATGTCATCCTCTTCTACAGAAATGCGTGTCACAGCTGGCTTAAGCTACAGCCTACAGTCCCTTTACACGTTTTGCCCTGCTCTTAGAAGGCCAGGTGTCGCGTTCAGGCGCTTGACAGTCGTTTTTAGCGCGCCTTGACTCATATAGTCGCATAGCATAAGTATCGTGTTTCCTATCGCACCGCGATAAATGTGCTCAACCTGAAGTCAAAGAATTACTTTTTTTTGAACCCTTTTCCTCTTCGTTTTATTTGAATGGAACCTTCCACGCTTTTTAATGGGGTGACCTAATTCAAGAGTATATGCATGATATTGCTGCTCATGCGTCGTCGGGTGGTGCGCCGTGGTCAGTGCACTGGGGTGACCATGTTCGAGAAGCGACCAGCTAGTGGCCTGGTTCGGCATTCGCAGAGGCCTTAAGATATCTATCAATCCTTCTCGTTCCTTCTTGCTTACTTCGCTCTACCTTATTTTCCTTTCTTCGGAGACTCAGCTTAACGAAGCGGCCTCTGTGCTTCGTCTAGTCTGGTTTAGCATACACTGTGGAACAGTCATTTGTGATAATAATAAATTTGGTGTGTATAGTAATACCAGCCTTTGCAGTAGTTGAAGAGAATTATGATGGACCTCATTTGGATGAAGTTATTACCGTCGATTTTGTCAACGAAATGATTGCAACATTCAAAAAGCAGGGAAAACTTCATAGAAAATATGCGTTTAAGGTATGGTTCAGCTAACGCTTCTTGTGTAGGGCACTTATGTGCTCAATGTGCTCAATTCCAGATTTTGTTGGACATATATGCGTATTTCAAAGAGCAGCCAACTTTGGTTGAAATTGATGTGCCTCCTAAGCAGCGTTTTACCATTTGCGGTGATATACATGGTCAATTCTACGATCTCTGTAATATATTTGACATTAATGGCCTTCCCTCGGAAAGCAATCCCTATGTGAGTTTCAAGAAGTTAAATCTATTCACAGAATTCTTCTAGTGGGTCTGCCTTAGTGAATGATGCAGCTGTGCGCGGAAAGGTAGTGACGGATTTTTATGGCCGTCCTTTAGTTCATTCAGCTGCCACTACTCCAGTGCCATGCTTTAACGTGATACTAATGGTTTCAGCTTTTCAATGGCGATTTTGTTGACCGCGGCTCATTCAGTGTTGAAACGATTTTCACCATGTTCAGTTATAAGTTACTCTACCCCAACCACTTCTTTTTATCACGCGGAAACCATGAAAGTGATGTTATGAATAAGGTGAGTGAAAATGCCATAGCCACTTGTCGTTTTGATTTTTTTTTCAAGTATTTAAGTATCATTTTGGTTCAGATGTACGGTTTCGAAGGGGAAGTCAAGAAGAAGTACACGTCACAGATGGCGGACTTCTTTACTGAAATTTTCTGTCTGCTCCCTCTCTGTCATCTTGTCAATAGGAAGATATTCGTGAGTTTTTATCATCTGAAACAAGAAGACTTTGTACAAGTTGCTTATACTATTACTGTGGGCTCTAGTCAAGACCAGAGACAGTCGTCATGACCAGAGGCAGTGGCCAGGCAGCTGTTGTCTGTGTCAATTAGTTTTCTGGTAATGTTCAGAAACTGTTTTCTGGTAATGTTCAAAAACTGTTTTCTGGTAATGTTCAAAAAAACTAACTGTTTGCTTACTTGCGAGGGGGGTCCGTACCATGTTTGAGCAGGATAAAAATAAAGGATAAAGTTTTCGCCCTTGACGGATCCTTTTTGAGATGCGGCACGCAAACTTCCATCCAGAATCGCATGACTTATTGAATGCGATCTGGCCTACGCCCGAATTAACTCCGAAGGCGCAAGTTGCATGTTACAAGTCAGTGTTCTTATCCTTCCAGACGAGTCTAGTACTAATTTATCGTTCCCTGCGGCTAGAAGGCTTGCTTCGCTTGAGCGAGAGTCGACACGGGGTTTAGCATTCCGGACAGCGCCTCGTGGTAAACCATTTGCCTCTAGACCCCGACACGGGAGCAGGGTGCATTATCGTGATCTGTTAGGTAGCTGTGTCAGTACGACCTCTCAAAATCTATTCAGCTGATACAAACCTCTTTCCCCATCTTTTAAGACCTATATCAGACCCTTGCTTGAATATGGAACGGTAGTTTTTAACCCCTATAAAGCCCGTGTCGTTAAATTGTTGGAAAGGATCCAGAATAGCTTCACGAGGAAGGTCTTTCTAAGATCTGTTGGGTTTCATTATGACAGGATCCCCGATAATGTAGCACGTAATGTCAACCTGAATCTCGAGCCGCTCTCTCTTAGAAGGCGTAAATTTGATCTTATAATGCTCTTTAAGATTTTCCATGGTTATACGGGTATTAGGCCAAGCACTTTAATGGAAATTCGTGAGACCACCACTAGGGGCCCAGTCAATAAAATTGCGGTTCAGCGAGCCAGGCGTAACGTTAGACAGCATTTTTTCTTAAATCGCACTGTCCGGGAGTTCCACAGGGTACTCTCCTCAGGGAGGTCAACCAATAAAATTACTTCCTTTAAAGCCACTTTGAACAAGTATCTCGCATCCTCTCCCCATAGACATCCCGTTTGATTCTTATTAGCAATTGTTCATTTTGTTGATAGTTGTCTTTCGTTTGTTCGCTGTCTATTTTCTTCTTGCGTTCACTTACATTGTTGTTACCTTGTTTTGGTTTTGTTTACTAATTGTCTTCATTGTACCACACGCTTTGCCGTGTAAGAACAATAAACAAACAATCTTAACTCCCGTCCTCCTTGATTTCCCCAAATTCTCACTACTTTCCCAGTTTTTTTTTCAAGTTACAGAGACTGTTATGACCGTTTTCTTAGCGATGGCGGACGGTACTAAAGTGATGAGTCATAGGGTCAGCGACTGAAGTATTGTCAGTTCATGCTATCCAGTGTTTGCGTGCAAGAGATAATGAGATAATATAACGATAGACTGTGAAGAAAAGTGGAGTTTACAATTCTTTCGAACTGAACGCAGCTGAAGCAGCTCGGAAAAAATCCGGGTGATGACCGGATAGTGGTGTCATTTCATAAGAAGCTAAGACGTCTGCTTTCTTCAGAAGAATTTTGCTGAAAGTTTTTTTGTCTTGGCTCTAGAACGTAGGTTTTGTTCAGGTATGTCACGGAGGTCTGTTCAAAGAGGACGACGTAACTTTGGACGATATTCGGAAGACAGATAGAGTTCGTCAACCTCCCGATGAAGGAATTATGTGCGATTTGTTATGGTAAGTGACCCAAAAAATTGTCCTACATGTCAGACATTGCTTTCTATCAAACGCTTATGCAGGTCACTATTGTCCATTTCCCCAGTGGTACAAAGTCAGTAGCAAATAGACGAAACGGCCAGTTTATAAAGACTGTCTCCAGTCAAAGCTGCAGAAGTAACTTCAGCTGTTCTTACACTTTCCCACGGTTATACCAGAATGTTTTCGCAATCTCCATCAGCAAAATCCTTCCGAAAATTGATTGAACGCACAATGACCATCTTTCTCCGGATTATTGAAAAAGCGGCATTGCAGAGGTAGTGAATTTGTAGGTCAGATCCACAAGAGCTGCGGGGTCGCGCACCCTCTAAGCGTGGTGTTGGATGTCAATTTGGTCCAGATATCACTGATGCTTGGATCGCAAAGAACGGTGTACAGTATGTCGTGAGGTGAGAACAACAAGATTGCGTTGAACTTTGTGTAAGCATTGAATTTCTATTTGTAGGAGCCACGAAGTGAAACCAGAAGGTTACGAGGTTCACCACAATGGCAAATGTATCACGGTAACTAGGAATTTCAGTTTTTGTTACTTCACTGAGAATCGCGCGCGATTGCCGCGTGGACGGAGCTCCCAAACGACATCAGTGGGGCTTCCCTTGATTTTCGCCTTCTTCTCCACTATGGAAATTGGGGAGGATTGGAAGAGTATCATTTTGTGCCTCCCTTCACGCAATCGCAACGGTGTCTCTAAGCGCGTTTATACGTTGGGCTAGTGGACTCTGTCTGTAAACCAGAGGTACATCCATCCCTTCAGAAATTGCGCATTGAACTGACCAGAAAAGGATGGTTGTGAAAGTGGCCGTTTGAAATGAGATTTATATCATCTGATGGACTTTTGACCATGGGTATAGGCTGAACGAATCTCTGGCAAAATATACAGGTTTTTTTGAGGTAACCAACCCCATGCTCAGCACGCAGATGAAGCACAAGATAACCCTCAAATTCGCTAAGATGTGGAACTGGGGATAGTTCGCTGCCCTAACAATGTTGTAGTCATTTTTCATGAAATTCTCGTGCTCACATTCTGGCTTTGTCACCAACGTGTGTGACTGTGGTTCCAAAGAGGACAAGAGTTCACAGGAGCCTGTAGCGCACGACACGAGCTTTTCGTATCCAAGTGTGATATTCGTTTTTATTTTTGTTCTCAAAGTATCCGGAGGGAAAGTTTGTCGCCAAATTTAAGGTTTCACGCACGTTCGAAAAAGTGAAGGTACCCATAATTCCACTCATTTTCGTTCCATTTGATTCACACGTCCATCCATGTCGTTAACACAATTCTTGACGCCTGCTTGCTTTCTTGACGATTGCTTGGCGCCCTCCTTACCAAGTATTTTCGCTATTATTGACCGGGACAACGGTCCTGACCACGAATATCACGCTCATTTTTGGCGCCGCCGCCACAAGTAACTTATGAATAATGATGCAGAAATTAAAGGCCAGAATATGTTCTTTGGAAATTTCTCGAGTGGCTCCATTTCTTCAGAAGCAGTTCTTTTCCTCAGCCATGCTGGATTTCCCGCCGTGCTGAAGTGCTTTTGGAAAGTCAAGTGAGCATATTTGAGAAAAAAAAAACAGAACAACGAGTCCACTGAAAATTATTTGAGAGTCCTTCCACCATTGGGCTTACCGACATGAGACCAAGTACCTATCTGCAAGGCTATCCTTGCACATGAGAGTGTCGCTCACATCTTGGTTAAATAATTATTGAGCAAACCAGCGTGATTTGTTTACAGAATCGTTTGGTATATTTTGAAAGCGGATTTACAAATGCTTAAATGCGTACATACTTTGCGTCAGTGTTTACGAGGACCAAGGAGGTATAGATTTAGCGAACGCCAGCGTCCACCAGCGTACAGCCGCGTTTTCGTGTTTGCTCAAGGTCAAAAAAACCGAAGAAAACTCTGCTGTACGGGCGATGTCATACTTCCTAGTCGCTGGTGCTAGCGTACGCTCGAAATGCTGGTGGCAAGTTATGAACGCAGCCTGAGGCGATACTCCTGACTTCAAATAGCCACTTACCATTAGAGCAAGCATCTTGGTGGTAGCGTTCGCCTGTTATCATTTTTCGTTATTACCCCTCTACTATTGTTGCCAGTTACACAGGCAAGTATAGTATAGGAAACAAATCACTATACGGTTGCAGGTCTTCTCAGCCCCGAATTATTGCGATCAAATGGGTAATAAGGGAGCTTTCATAACAATCACTGGCGATAATCTCACCGTGAGTTACTATTTACTCAAGAGTTCCTTTGAGGATCGTTGTGTCCCAGCGTTATGATCTTCGCCATTCATGGTGTTGTATTTAGCCGAAATTCACCACATTCGAGGCTGTTCCTCATCCTATGGTTCCACCAATGGTTTATGCGAATAGCCTTTTTGGATTTTCTTGATAATTAGGAAATTTGTTAGCACATATTCGTTTGTTTGTTACTTGTTTGTTCAGGCTCACCCTCTTGGTTGATTGTATCATTGATATCAGAAGCGATAGTTCTTACATGATCAGAATCATTCTAATCATGTCATGTCTAACCATCTCTTTCAGGGTATATCGTACCTGAAGCCTCATTTGTATGAAGAAAGTTAATGTTATTGTTTCATTTCGTTGAATAACGTACTGCTGAATCAGCTATGATAACGATTATCTTTGAGGCACTAGCAGATTATTGTCACATATATTATTGTCGTTATGATGATGAATTTGGAGTTCGCAGTGATTAGGCGAAATAGATACTCAATTATAGCTTAATGTGCCTACTTGTTATGCGGATGTTTACCTTACAATAAGAATTATAGTTTAGTTCGCTGCGGACATTTCAGGCGGGATGAGTTTAGCGCGGTGCATAACCCGTGCTCTACCAGCTGTTGAAGCAGGCAAGGTACAAGACTGTATCATATCGTTCGTGTCACTGTTTTCTACCAAATGCTTTCGCATACCTGTTTCAGCAATTGGTAGAAACGGGTTTGGCGCCGTGGCACATTAATAGTGTCTGACACGCCCCTTCGTCCGAACCAGAGATATATAGTAGGCTACCGTAAGCAAGCATCAAGTTAAGGAAAAATGACCTGTCGGTACGACCCCTGCACTTTAAGAAAGAGTGTCCATATGAGTTTTTCCCCTCCCCTCCACGCTACTTCTTGGCGAAACTTGGCTATTAAGAGCGACGTAGTTTCGAATGCGGTTTTTTTTTCAGCTGCGTCGCGGAAATTCTCGGAAAGTCCTTACTTTTTTCAAGGAATAACGTCCTACAAAACAGTAGACGATATTCGTAATTTCTTGGGGGCTTGATTGCACCGGTATTGAAGTGGTCACGAAAGAGATGTTACGGCTTCGCTTCAAAAATAACCACGGCAACTTTTAGAGAACGTGAGTTTTCAACCCTTCTGGAACCATTCTTTAATAGAGTCGGACCCAGGACAAAGTACGAAGCAGTGGGAAAAAGGAGAAGATTTTCTATCCCATATGACACATTTAAACCTCTCAGAAGAGTTCATTTATCGAAAGAATTCGCCATCGAAGGTTTTCCTTGTTACGAGGGAAGTGCATTTGTGCGCAAGTAGCCACCTAGGCCATTACTTCGTTCAGTTTTGGTGGAGGTTCAAGGATATTGGAAAAAGGGTCCACCATCGTTGTGTGAAACAGATGGGGAGTCGTACTTTGCCGATAAAAGCGGGGGGGTCGTATTCGGTCTGTTGGGAGAGGGGGGTCGTATGTGCCTTTGAGAGAATTTGCCGCGTTGGAAAATTTTTTTCCTGGTTGTTGACTTTTCGCGGTTTTCCCGTTTCACATTAGCTATATATCCTCCCTAGTTGGTAGCTCCTCCAGAATTCTACAGAACTAGTTCTTCCGATGGTTGAAAATAT
>MU912385.1:0-22155 GCA_036418165.1 Cooperia oncophora
ATAATGTTTTTTATGATTGTATTATGCTCCCAGGTTGGTGAACATATCTACAAAGTCTGCTGTGTAAATTTTTATATTATCCAGTTTAATGTTATTGAGTTCTTGGCTAATGTTAATGTTATTGATTGCCCAATACGTTTTTATAGTTTTATTGCGGTTTTGTATTACCTTAGCATAATTGATGAAATGTTTTTTAATATAACTGACAGAGTATTGAGGTGATGTGACTCACTCATTCGCCAGCCGAGGCGAGTCGCACGTTCTATGGCGCCTTGACTATATCGGATGCCGGAGCAATTGGGGGTATGGAAACCAACCTCCAATATTCTTCGACCGAGGCTATCCTTTTCTACCTTGCACCTTTTCCACCAGCGAGTTCTCTGCTCTGTCTCTGTTCTCCCCTCATCTTCTTGGGAGGTCTATGGCGATGTCTGCTAGGAGAGGCCTTTGCTGAGGGCACAGCTCTTCCTCAGGCAGTACCTTGATATCCTTGACGGTTTTGAGAGACGATCTTCTCACCAGGACATGGTCGATTTCCGTTTGTCTCCCTCCATTGCTGTAGGTTATCTTCTGAGTCTCCCTTTTCAGAAGGTGCTGCAGTTTGCTAAGTCGTGGGCGGTGGCTAGGTCAAGGATTCGTTCTTTCTCAGCGTCCTTTGCTCGCATTCCTTGACCTCCGTGCACCCTTTCTAGGTCCCTCGGACATTGACCACAGAATGTTGTGACGGGTCCTCCATCAGCCGGCCTGTCAACCTGGGCCTGACGCTGGTATCGTCCCCATTTTTGCAATTTTTGCAGGTTTGTGCCTCGGCAGGGATCGAACTCGTGGCTCAGAGTGCGAACATGAGTCTACACTCTTAACCACTCGCTGTCCCTGCATCATGTGCTTCTTATTAGTAAAGGTAATAAAGGAAAGCAGAACAATGCTCTCATGAGCAGAGCGCATCGCGTCAAGGAATGCGAGCAGCGGTCAGCAAAAATGGAAGCGCAGCGAAAACGGTGATCGTCGCTCCACCAAGCAACAATTATGCGTCCGAAAAGTAGCGAGAAGGTTCCTAGTAGGGCGGTGCTTCTGGAGAGGACGCTTATGGGCTGCAGCGCTCTCATTACATACTTGCCGTGAAGCCTCGAAAGTGAGATAATCATAGAGACTGATAACCAGACTACCTGCGCAAAGAAGGATGTGCCGCGCGTTTATTATATCCACCCGTCATGGAGAAGTGACTGGAAGTTGTGTGGTAATGGGCCCTGCGGGATTCATATCAACAACTTAAGCGTATTTGGCTGCCCCGTGATGTCGCTCTTCTTTTTTTTCTGATAGTTGACTTCATGCCCGTTTTTCACACTTTTTGGGCGGAGCGGAATAGAGCACAACACGGACGAGGGATCATACCGAGGAGATATTGTCCACCCTGGCGATGTTTCTGTCTCCATCACTATAAGTCGTGAGGACCATCGCTGTCAGTTCTCTAACTATAATTTTTGACCGCTGTTTGGCGACGATGGAGCTGCATCTTTGCACTTCCACTGCTTCACTGGCTCCCGCTTGAAAGTCTCGATCTGGTGAAACTCGTGTTGAGAACTCTCGTGTTGTTGGAATAAGCTCGCCGATCACGCATGTAAATAACTTTTCTATTATTCAATGCTTTAGAAGAGTATATAGGTAGTTTCTACAAACTTCGGTTGTATCATCGCTTCACAAGATTTCGCAGGTCTCCACCAGATGGCTCAACTCGTCGGTGGGAAGTAGCGAAAGTGCAAAAAGCCCCTCTCCCGTCGCGGAACTGCGCCTAACCTTTGCTGAATGAGAAATGTGTTGCTGGATAGGGACCTTATGTTGTGTCGAGAGGGGATCTTCTTAATTCTCTCTCGCTTCTAGCAATTGTACTATCATGGATCATTTTTAGCGACTCATTGTCTTGAGAATGAATGTGTTATTCACCAGGAAGGTCGTTCAGGGCGTGCCCCGCTTTTTCGAAACGGTTTATTGCACTTTGTAGGGCCTTGCCCATGAACCATAAAAGTGGGCTTCGTTTTGGCTGAGCGGCCCCAGGAACGCCAAAAAAGGAGCGAAAGGTACGTCTATGTACCCCCATATGAGGGACGTTAAGCGCTAAAATAAGTGTCAAAATCGTAATCAGGACCCTCGATTACCCTTTATGGACGAACTTCCAGCCAAAAAATTTTTTTCGTTTTGGGTTTTGGTGGACCATTTGGTCGGCAGTGGTGACCGGAGTATCCCATCTTCGTAAAGACGATGATGGAACGACGACGTAGCAGGCCGCCGGGCAGGACAGCAAACCTGGTGGAATGCCTCCCTTTCCTTCCTCTTTGCATGAATTTCATCGGCATTGTTACTTTTATCTTTGGATATTAATAAAATAGGGGGTCCCTGTGGCGAGGCACTTAGACATTGATGGCCCCGATCATGATTTTCACACTTATTTTCGGCGCCGACGTAATTTGGCGCCTGGGTAGCGCTACACATCCCTTACTTGTGTGTAGCAAACGCATTCATTGGGAGAAACATGTCACTCCATATTAGCGATAAATGGCACCGTAGCTACAAATAAGTTCCATATTCGTGATTCGGGCATGGTCTGACCTATAAAGGTCAACTTTCAATTACGGTCTTGCTTAATGGTATGTAAAACCTGTAATAATTGAATAGCACTGATTCATGGAGTGTTCCCATTTAAAATGTGCCCATAAATGGCAGTTATCGAACGCATACTCACGCACAGACATATTTGAACGCGAAAACAGCAAAACATAAAAAATGCAAAAACTCGCACGCCGAGGGGAGTCGAACCATCAACCCCACCTTGAGAATCCTTCACGCTATCCACTAGGCCATCCGATCGTTGTTGCTGAACATTCCTCCGATCGTTGAAGAAACCATTCCATGAAGCCGTTCACGCTTGATTACGTGCCACAAGTAAGACCCCATACCCCGACTACTTTTCTCTTCGATTCCGATAGTACCTTTATAGGGTCCCTCCATTCAGCAACTGGTCAAAGTTTCAAGCGGTTTACAGCTCGTAGAGGCTCAAAAACAATCAGTTTCCATAGGTTTCTTTTTCGCTCCTTTTTGGCATTCCAGGGGCCGCTCAGCCAAAACGAAGCCCACTTTTATGGTTCATGGGCAAGGCCCTACAAAGTGCAATAAACCGTTTCGAAAAAGCGGGGCACGCCCTGAACGACCTCCCTTGTCAATTGCATAATTGAGTAGATAAAGCAAACTGCGGATCGTGTTGAGGGTTGCCAAACCCGTCCCTCTCACCGGAGCGGTGAGCAGGTCCTTTCAAGAAACCATAGCCATTTTCAGTGTTTCTATTTCTCGGTGGGTATCAGGCTGTCGTTTCCGAGAGTCCAGAGGAATCATATGATTAT
Organism: Cooperia oncophora; assembly: GCA_036418165.1. Lineage (NCBI taxonomy): Eukaryota > Metazoa > Nematoda > Chromadorea > Rhabditida > Trichostrongylidae > Cooperia > Cooperia oncophora. The sequence continues at coordinate 3,393 of MU912385.1, forward strand.
ATCATCTTTTGCTCGAATTTTACTTCAGATATACTTCACTGGTCTTCAGTTTCAGACTGCAAGCCCAAACCTTAGAAAACTCAGATATTTGCAGCGATTATGTAATCAGAGCACGTCGTACCGCTCGGGAAAAATTTTCGGAGAAAATCCTCCGATGCCGATACGACCCTTCCCTATTCTAGCCTATCTACCCTTCTCCTACACTTTCCCAACTTCCTACCTCTTTTTCCAGTTTTTCCAGAACTTCCTATAAATTGTATAGAACAAGAGCTTCTAGACTTGTATAGAGCTTTGGCGGCGCCACCAACTAGTGGGCACATATGAAACGAGAAGAACCGTGAAAAATCAACAATCGGGAAAATAATTTTCCCAAGCAGCAAGTTTCTCAAAGGCAAGTACAACCTCCCCCTCCCTCCTCATAACGTTCGGAAAACAAGAAAAGTCGAGTATCAACAAACATTTCCTCAGACCATCTCCCCGCTAGAGATTCCCTGTACGACGTGGTCTCTATGAGTACCACTTTGCCACACAAAAGTGCGTGGTAATTACGCTTGGATTTTGTGAACCGACCATGAGTACAATCATTTTTCTGCACATGGGTTCCACACGCACTCCGCCTTCCTTGCCTGGGCGCCTGTATGCTCCCTGGCTTTTCCCTCATTCAGTTTGCTCAGCGCCTTCTCAAACCTTGGTTCCTTCATATAGTCGTATCACAAGCGCGCTCCGAGGGTCAAGTCCAGGATCGGCTCCTACTTAGGCCAATCAAGCCATTCACCCTTCAGGATTTCGGTACTGCTGGTAATTTAGTATTACTGGTTCGGCCTACAAGTAGTTGCGTTTTTTCTAAATTGAACTTTTGCCTCAACGATGACAGTTCTACCGTAGAGTTCTACATTGTATGGTAGAGAATCTTGCCCCCAGATATGTAACGCGCCTAGTTTTTTTAGAGATTCAATTTCCATTAATTTTGAAGTGCTCAGAGCGGAGTGCTAAGCTGACGAGATTGAGCATTTTCGACAGCGTTCCCTTATTCATTTAATTAAAAATTACAGCCACAGAGGACCATCTGTTAAACGTATGGCAAAGAAGCGATATCTCGCTAAAGAGCTAAAAACAGTTAAAAGAATTCAAAGATTCAAATTTAGACCTCACAAACGGACGCTTCAATGAATTTAGTTGGGAGCTTCCTAGATCTGCTTGTTAACAAAGGTTCATTTCAAAGAATGATAATTGGCCCAAATCTCTGGAATAAAATCTTTGAATCCTTTGAAATGAGTTGTCATGAAATGCTTTTATGGTCTAATTGAACATCACCCAACGTGATGTAAGAGGATTAGAAATTAGGTACATGGGTTCTGCAGGTGGTCGCTCCCTCAAGAGGGCCCCCTGAGACAAACATTTATATGGCCCCATCCCCCAATTGCTTGAATAAATTCAAGCGTCGCAGAAAGCACCGTTCCTTCGTCATCACAACTTTTAGGTTGTCACGCTTGAATATCGGAAGTCTAGATGAAGTGGAAAAAGAATGGGGTCAAAACCAGTCATTTGTATCGACTCAAAGCTCCACTTTGATGAGCTGAAAATTGACAAAAGTCGAGAAATTATAAGAAAACTGACCACACATTCATACAGACATTTATTTCTCCGTAGTGCAACCTAGAACCCATTTGAAAGGCTCCCTGCCTCCCACGCAGAACCTTACGTAGTTTAAAAAACCATTGCATACTAGCCGACCCAATTAGTTCGTTAAGGAGGACTCGCACACTATCTTGCACCAGCTGGCATTCGCATATCATTCAATAGGCCATATCGCGTTCATTATGCCGCAACGACACTGAATGGAAGTAGAATGTGTGGCACACTCCGGAGGGATATATTAACAGCGAGAAACTTAATCATTCTCGTCAACTGTTAAGTCAGTGGTAACATTTTGATAGTGAATTTCCCTTTTGAACAGCACAATGTCCATGGAACTTGTACATCAAGGGTTTTTTGAGTCACCACTTGAGGATTCTTTGAAGCATCCCTTTGCCGTCAAAAATTGAATACATTAGATGATTCTGAGAATGTTTGAATGCTAAGCAGTTCTTTTGAGGTCGCAGTAAGTTCAGCCCTTCAGTATGCGGTCTACGAAAATCAAACTTGATCGCACACCTGAGTCATTGAGCGAATCAGAGTCAGACCCGTCAGTGAATAACTTCAAAGTCCGCGCTATTGATCAGCTGTGCTCAAAAAGCTCGTAATTGCCTTCATCACGACTTGCTTACTCTGAAATCCGTTTGTCTTTGCCGCATTTGCTCTCTTACCTCTCAAGCGTTTCTAACGCTCTTTGTTCCTTTTTCTCTCACTTCTATTGCTCAATGGACTTGGTACCTTTATTTCTCTTGTCATTGTATCCACCTCTTGCATTGCTTGTTAATGATTCGACAGGTTGTCTGGAAAGCAGAGGGCATTTTACTAATTTTTTTTACTTCACATCCACTTTATCCTTGACGTTAGCAACCATTTTACAGTATGATCAACAACCTTCTCCATCTTATTGCCAGCGCCTAGATGCTTCTCCCCCCTAAACTACCGATCATTACGATGGAGAAAGGGGAGTGGAGAAATCTATCGTGACCTGCGTTGTTCAGATTTCGGAGCAGACTACGTCGTACGTTAGGGATCCCAGCGAGGGGTCACAACTGGTGGCTGGGAGAGGGGTTCGTATTTGTTCGGTAAATTCTTTTCTTATGGTTGTTTGCGGAGTCGGCAAATGATTTCACCGGTTATTCACTTTTCGCGGTTTTTCCTTTCACATGTGCTCCGCAGTAAAATGTTAGGGAGGAACTAGAAAATTATCAGGAAATTCCGCAAAGACTGGTAGGAATAGGAAGCTGGGAAAGTCTAGGAAAATAAGTAGACAGGTTGGGAAAGAAGGGGTGAGGGAGGGTCGCATCAGAGGGAAAATCCGGGAGAGGGGTCGTACTTTTCGAAAATGTTTGCAAGTCCCCTTCTTGAGTTGTTGGAGAAGATGAAAGTGTAGTTGAAACATAAGCAAAGTAGAGTGCTTGGAGTAACATAGTGCAGCTCTACTGTGATGACCGGAGAACGAAGGCACACGGGGGAAGGGGAGCGCTGCGAACAAAATGAGGCGCTGTTATGTAGAAGTGCGAGCGTCATTATCTTTCTTCTCGAGCGGCTACTAGTAGCCTCAGAAATTTTTGAGCATGAGATTGCTTGTATTTCACCGGATAATCCTCAATTAGGCTTTGCATGTTTTAGAAACTGCTTTATCAGGTGCTGTTTAACCTTTCTTTCCCCAGTCATCCGAAATAAAATCAGTTTTTTACCGATTTTTTTTCTTCGAGGGCAGATTTGGCTTAAATTTGTCGCCGATGGGGGGAGGGATAGCCTGAACTCTTGGCACGAATGCAGGCGTCGGCGCCCAAATAAGCTAAACCCTCTGAATTCATTGAGAACTTGTCCCCAAGGGTAGCTCGACCTCCTGATCACGGCGAGCACATTCGTTTACCACTGAATCGTTGACCGCCCACGCGACAGCACCACATGCCTGTTCTGACCGTGGAAGACAAGCGTAGCAGGCTGCGCTCTCACCTTTCTTCCATCTCTACTTTCTTGCTTTCTGAACACGAATGTCACGTCTGGGGTCTTCGCTGGACTCCAGACGTGATATTCGTGTTCAGAAAGCAGAACTACCCACAAGGACAACTTTTTTGCGATTGTGGTGATTTAGAGTAATCAGGCGCGAGTTCTCGTTGCGCACGCGCCATGTGGTTTTAAGCCAAGCGGACGTGATATTCGTGTTCAGGACGTTGAGGTACTCCTGAATACAACCCTTCAGTCGAATTCGCTCCAGTAAAAGAAAGTCGGTTGAAAAAACTGGTCTGATTTCAGAAATTGGAGCAGTAAAGGGCAAGTAGAGCCGTTTCATTATGATCAGGTATGATATTATGGTGTTAGGTATGTTAGGTATATTAGGTATGCTATCACAGTAAAACAATTTTTGAAAGCATGTATAATCCCCAGCCTTGCTGTTCACTGCTCATATCGGCTGACCAGCCCATCACGTCAAGCCTGCAAGAGCTGTTAGACTATGGCACAAAAGCCATTGAGCTGAGAGGATAGCAGCGTGGATTAGTGATATTAAGGAAATGGTGAAGTGCGGGTTCAGTACGTCCTGGGGACCTTTCGCTCATAACTCAGTGCTTCTTGTGATAATCCTCAATGGAACATTTCGCGGGTTTCACCAGCACCACAGCCAGTTCCAGCTGACCCGGACTATACAGCATACAAACAAACCGAGCACGTTCATCCACTCTGTTAAGGCTGCGTTTATACTTTGCGGCAGCGTAGCGTAGCGCTTCCAGCGTACGCCAGCGGCAGTGCCGGGGAGAGGATGCATATCGATCTAGCGTTCCCAGCGTCACCAGCGTTTCGCCAGCGTTTTGCTAGCGTTTGCAGCGGCAGGGGAGTAGAGACTATGTGGCCGTAAGAGACGCGCAATCGATGTGTATTGTAGAGACTGAGGGCGAGTGAGAGACGCGCAATCGATGTGTTTCCAGCTCTCCCATAGTCTCTACTCCCCTGCCGCTGCAAACGCTAGCAAAACGCTGGTGAAACGCTGGAGAAACGCTGGCGTGACGCTAGCGTACGCTAGAACGCTAGATCGATATGCATCCTCTCCCCGGCACTGCCGCTGGCGTACGCTGGAAGCGCTACGCTACGCTACGCTGCCGCAAAGTGTAAACGCAGCCTTTATTTCGAAAACACATTTCGTCGATAACATCGTACGCAGCCTGGTAAAAAAAAAGACTGTGCGCTTCTTGACTTATTCGGGGAGGAACAGCTGTATCCTCCAAAACCGAAGCCTTTGAATAAGGTCTCGGCACCTAATAGAGCAACCAGAAATCCTCCTAGTGGGACCTATAGCAACTCACCTTGACATTATTTCTACTACGATAATGCCCCTTGAGCTGGTCATCGCAACTGTCAGAGAAATCCTAAAAATCAATGGCTATAGAGGCTCTTCCTGAGTGCTAGTGAGCCCGCCTGCTCATTCCAAGTTATGGGCAAAGACTCAATGAGATCCGGACGAGGGATCACGCCAGAGCAAACGTCAAACACCAGCAGCGCAAGGCGGGTCACTGGCGCTCAGGAGCCTCTATAGCCATTGAATTTTACGATTTCTCCAACAAATTTGCGATATCCACGTGTCACATCTCAGTCGGAACTCTTAGTAATTTATAGCTCAATGCGCATTATCGTAGCAGAAATAAGGCAGAGATGTTGCACAGGTCCTATTAGGAGGCTTTTTTCTATCATAAGCCAGGTCTGGGTATCCACTTATCTCTTCCATTGAAGTGATCTGTGTCTCCTAGGGAGGTACCCATTACTTTCCAGACAATTTTATATGAAATCCTGCATAACTTTAGTTCTCGTAGTTTCTACGTATCGGGTCTTGCTTGCTATCTATTTGGCTATTTGGCATATTGCAGAAGACAAATGACCAATGGATGACAAAGGCCGTCCCACTGCCAAATCTCCAGAGAGCTGCTAAGGCGCAAAATGAATGTGAGTCTTTGCTATCCGTCAGGCATCGTCTCCTTCCCGATGGGCATTATTGTTCAGGACAGCGGAAGACTGACAACATTCGTCTCCACCCTACAGGGTCTCTACTTCTTCTCGGCCCTATTTGTACTTTCCGTGTCAGCCGTAATACTTTTGTGTTATGCGTCGTATGCTGTTCTCATTTTATGGACTGCATATCGACAAAAAGAAACGTGATGATATGTTTGAAATTATCTAGCATGAAAGAATTCAATAAAATATTTATGAATGCTATAAACCTATACATAAAATTGTGCTCGTCGACATCGCCGATAACGCCCGATTTTGTGGGAGCAGACTGGGCAGATATGCACAAAGTCTGAGAAGGCCTCCATGAAGCACGGCAAAGGCGAACATGGCCATAGGAACAGCAATGCGAACACCACACACCACACGTACGCGAATAGGCCACTTTCGCGGTGCACTTCCGTTTCCACCAGGTTCTGAAGAAATTTATTTGGAAAACAACAGACTTTATTTAAGGAAAAAGTTGGCCTCGGCTGAAGACTCAGCACTCTCTGCGGAGAATATGAAAAAATACTTAAGGTGGTTTGGTATAGCTGCCGCTTTCATTGCCATCTAGAAATTTTATTTGAGTTTTCACCGTCTCCGCATATCCGCGCTGAAGAACTACTACTCACGGACCCAGTCCTTATGGACAAGGGTGGTGCTGCGCTTTGTCTGCTGCAGGCTATGGTCCAATATTCGTTGAAGAATCATCGAGATATTAATGATTCGTAATTTTTGCTATGGGTCTTAATTTGGAGGATTCAGAAAGCCAACAGAAGTGTAGAACAGGGTTTAAAAACGCTGAAAAGAGTTGTGTCAAAATTCATGGTCTCTGAAAGGTCGAAACTCTGTGTTCAAAAGATTTTCAATCCTGAATTCGACAAGAAAAGCCCTATAACGGATGACTAAGTTGAATTAATGAATTTTGTACAACATTTTGGGATTTTTAGCAGGCGAAATCTTCTACTCCTCAGAACTTGTTTTCGTTTTGCTCTCGGCCCTGCAAGCCGAAGTTATGAGCCGTGAAAAAAGGAAACTCTTACTCCGCAAGAGAAGTTTTTCGGTCGTTAATTTTGAAGCGAAGAGCTTCGGTAACGGGATCATTTAAGTACCTTCAAGTGGAAGTTCCGAGCAGATCACGAATAACCTTTGTCGCTTTGCAAAACGCTGCATCTGAAGGAAATTACAACCTTTCAAAAAGCTCCCGGGTAATAACCAGTGGATTAACGCGCTCCAAAAGCCGACCGGCAACGCAGCAGGAAAGAAGGCAACTACAGTGTCCCCTTTTGAAGTGTGATTGCTGTTTTATTCTCTTTTTATTTAGCAAAAAATAAAGAGGTCGTAATGGCTTCCTAGTTTCTGGGGAGGAGAAGGGTCGTAGCGAGTGGCCGAATTTCCTGAGCGTGGTGCTCGACTCTGCTGGTGGATCAAGCAGGGAGCGATTAGAGGTTTACCGACGTTTTCTTGCGCCAAATATGCCTTTTTCTTCGCACACTTTCTTGCTCAGGCGGCGAGTGTCTGCTACTTCCACATTCCCGTAAATCCAAGCACACTCCTCTTCCCCCCTCCCCTCGACGCTCAGATATAGAATAGACATAAAAACAGTTCGGTTCAAGCATTGCTTCCTGTTTGGAACGAATCGATTTGAAACACAGTCGTCGTCCAGACAGTTGATTAGGCGGCCAAAGGGTCGCGACGTGGCTGCGGCTCGCCAGCCGCAGCGGTCAACTGTGTTCCAGCCTGGTTTAGCCATTTTCTCTCTAATTTCACTGTACTTTCCATTTTTTTCTTAATTGTTCGCAAAAATTAGAGAAATCTTGATCATAATTTTCCTTGTGAAGACAAGGAGCAACTAACTCTAAAAAAGCAGCGAAGAACTGTGGAAATCAGGGTGAAATCGCTAAATGGAAAATGTCGAAAGGACTCCAACACTCGCTACCAACCACAAGATCTCACAAAAGTTCTTTCGCTGTGTACAAGGAAAAGAAAACTCAGTCACGGTCATTCGGTATGACTTGTCAGACGGGTCCAACTCATGAGGCATCCTTCACAAAAATTTTTTCCGATAACCGAGATTGCGGAGAAGCATGGCAGTTGTCAGTCAGGTGGAGCCTAGAGAGGTTGCCAACTTACTGGTGCTGCGCCGTAGGCGCGTCGCGACCCTTCGGTTAGCTAATCAATTGACCGGATAGCGACTGTAACTGTGTTCTGCCGCGCTCACGATTAGACAATCGTCCTTGTAATGCACCAAATGTAGCTACAAAATATTGGGTTGTTCGAAAAGTAGTGCGACACTTTGACCAAATTTTTCGGACTAAATTTTCTGTCACTAAAAGACATCTCCAATCTACAAGGTAACCGCAGTTGATGACTAGGACTAGTGCCCTTCTTTTGCACAGCTTCTCATTTCCATTCTCATAGAACTACGGCAACTATGATAAAAAGAAGAGGTGGACCTCATTCTCGAGTTGAGGTCGATTTTCGGAATTTTTGCTTTTTAAAGGATGCGATAGGGACCAAAGGAGGTGGTAATTAGAGGCTGCTAACTTTGTTAAATAACCTGGGTACGGTCGCATTCTCTGATCGAAATCCATGATCTTTTGGCGTAGCCTGATCCCCACATGCGGTCTTCGCATTGCCGAGTAGTAGAGAAAAATTGAGTATTTCTGAATGAATTCAAGCGTGACGTCATCCATATTTTGAAGTCGATTAAGGTGGACTGTGGTCCTTACAACGGTGCTAGTATCCAGTGATACCGCTTTGAAGTCCCACCAATAACACACTGAAATCTTTATCCCATGCACATCTGCTTTTGGCTAAGCAATCTACTTTTCTGTTTGAGAGATCCTGCGAGGGACATGTGCATGATGTACGCAAGGACTCCAACACTCGCTACCAACCACAAGATCTCACAAAAGTTCTTTCGCTGTGTACAAGGAAAAGAAAACTCAGTCACGGTCATTCGGTATGACTTGTCAGACGGGTCCAACTCATGAGGCATCCTTCACAAAAATTTTTTCCGATAACCGAGATTGCGGAGAAGCATGGCAGTTGTCAGTCAGGTGGAGCCTAGAGAGGTTGCCAACTTACTGGTGGTTACGTTCGGCTGCGCCTCAAGAAGCTTGAGTAAAGGGCCGTCATTCTGTGCTGGTGGGCGACCTATACATTGCCTAACTACGAGTTAAATAAGTCCAGCCTGGAAGCGCTGATGCAAAAGCTACCCTCTGCCATGGCAAGCGATATCCTTCCTCAAGACAACGTAAGTGTTAGCTTCCTCGACTACGGCGGAGTGGCCCTACAGGAACTCATAATATGGGATAGGTCGAAAAGTACCTCGATCTCTGAGGGACTTTTAAGCTTTGAAAACTTCCACAAAGTCATGATATACCCATGTGCAGAAACCCCAGAGGACAGTAACTAATCAGGGATAAAAACATCCAAAATGATTTTTGGTCTTTTTCTAGAACAATTCAATCAAAGTGTCGCAGGACTTTTCGAACAACCTAATACAAGTATTGAAAGCAGTTTTGGAAATGTTCAGAGCGTCTTCCTACCTCACCATCTGTGCAAAACAGGTTTTAGATACACCCTTCATGAGCAGCCTCCTCCCACTGTATTTACGTCGTCATGGAAGAGATTCACTTGACGCAGCGGTTAAACTGATGGCAAACTGATTCTGGCGAAAAGAAGAATGAACTGTGGGCATTTCAGTGTTTAATGGGTTTGCGCGAGTGAACAACTTCTTTGTTGCAAGCACTTCACTTTTCACGCCTAAACTGAAGCAAACGCATGAACACCTTCGAACTGAATCATGTCAGTTTCCCTAAGATATATACACGTTATTCGAAATCCCTCTTATGGAGTTCTCGGCGGTGGCACACTTCAGCGGGTGGGGGGGGGGGGGTGGGAAGGGATCTTTTGCACGTGTGCTACTTCCACAGACGTATTACGCCATGAAATGGAGACCTGTGGAATGTTGTTAAGCCACGAATTGATACAACCAAAGTTCGTAGCTACTGCTCTCAACTCTTGAGTGAGTTGAGTTGAACCCTTGTGAGTTCATGATGAAGTTCATTTTATGAGCTTTTTCATGAGCTTACAAAAGTTAACAGGTTTCATCAGAAAAAAAAACTTGTAAAGCGAAACCAGTGAAGGAGCGGATGCCCCTTCCCCCGTCGCCGTACTGCAAGAAAAAGATATGCCTTTTGAGCAAATACATACTTCGAAATTGTACTTTCGCTCAGTTTCTAGGGTTCCTGAGGTCTTGGACACTGATTCGTCGTCGAGATCCCTCTGTGAGATTGTCCAAATTGGAACTTCTGGTTACGAGTAAATTGCGGCAGACTCATGAGAAGAAAACTCACACGACATCGACTGCAGAATAGAACCACTGAGTGTCGACCGAAGTTTAAATCTGGCACAAAAGGCGGGGGTCGAATCAACGCTTCGTTTACGGGCTTCTGCTTAGATCGGTTCTGCTCACGCTGCCGGACGTCCTAGAAGATTCGCCTCTGGTGGTAATGATTTCATGAAAAAAACAAGTGAAAGAAAAAAGATAGGGCACCAGTAATGAAAAACGTTCACATTTCTGCTGGACCTTCAGAATGCCCAAGGCTACAAAATGACAAATATTAGCTTATGCCAACTCTGCAGGTGTCGAGGAACGAAAGCAAGCTTCAGTAAGTTCTTGTCTAGAATTGCACCGTTTAAATGCAGTTGGCACGATATTTTGGTGCTCAGCCTAAAATGCTAGCAGGGCGCTATCCCTTCGCTTTATGTTTTACTCAGCAAATGAAGCAAAACGTGCATCTGGTAAGGTCGTCCATTTCTGGGCGGGCGGGCGTCTCAGTCTTAAGTCGGAATGTTTTAGCTTGATAGGACCCTTATAAGGGTGCCTCCCTCGGAAAAACCGCTATGCAGCGCCTACTCAGGGTCGCGGAAATCCGCCCTGCCACTCATATCAATCCTACTCGTTTTTAGAGGATTTATCGTGCCAACTGCCTTTAAGTCATGATCCTTCCTATTGGGTCATCTCATTCAAAGACGTGGAGACATGTGGGAGAATGGCAGGAAAACAAGGGGGCTATGGCTGCGGGTTTCTATATCGTTTGAGAAGCTGGTATGTTCAAATTTATATGAGAAATTTGGCTAGCCTAGCCACAGAAGAAAATCTTGAGGAATTGGGAAGAACCCCTACTGGTCAAAATTAGCGCCGGATCATGGAATCAGACTCCATACAGTGGGAATGCCCTGCTAATATTCGTCCTGTGCCGGACCAGTGCGTATAATGGTGTCCAGGGAACGAAAAGTGGAAAATTTTGCTCAGAAGTCCAAAGAAGGAAGAACAAAAAAGTTGTGGTCGACGAGGGACCCATAATGTTCATTCTGTGCAAGAAAAGTGGGGATGATGTCAAGCGCTCAATGTCAGATGACCGTTGTAGAGCTTACCGTCGGAACTCATGCTCATGCTGCAACCGTGACTTGAGGATGGTCAAGAATGCGCGTGTTTCGGTACCTTATTTCGTTGCAGGAGCACGAACGCTGTACCGATTCTATGCCTAAGCAGCGATGTCCATCGCCTATGACGTCATTCACGACTGTGAGAAAGCACCGTGGCCCTAGATGAAACATCAGCGGTCTTGAACTCCAAGGTCAAACTCACAAGCGTTAAGCTCCTATGAATGTAGGTGAGCCTTCCGAGTTCCGTCATGAGGGGCCCAAGCGGATAACCATAATGATAATAGATTTCTGCGCAGTGGCTTTCGAGCAACACTATGTATACAGGGAATAAAACCATTACTGTCGGTGTATATTGTCTGTTCTTCGACAATCAGATCGACAAATCGCTGGTATCTCACAGCTACTAGGAGAATACCATTCTAGTCAAAGAGCTCGAGTAACCATATTATTGGGCAGTGGACGAACACATACTGAGGACTGGGTTCAGTCGCTTATTCGCCCGACCTACAGCCGTGCGAATTCAACCACTCTATTCAGTAGAAGGCACAGTCCGAAGGCAAGCACTACGATAATTTTTCGATCACCAAAACTGGCACCCACAGAATCTTATTAGCAGTTGTTGAAAAAACTTAGGCGCTATACGGCGCGAAGGTCTGAACCGTCCGTCGACATTGGGAGCGGGTCAATATGAAAGGGAATCTATCAACTTGAAGCCGGGACATTGCTTTCTTATCTGTTGTTCTCTTCGTTTCGTATGAATAAAACCTCCCAAGTCTTCGAATGAGATGGCCTAATATGCAGTGTTCAAGCTACTGTAGGTCCTTTTTGACAGCGATGTGCTTAGCTATGTAAATATTGGAAACAACTCACTGCTAATGAGCATGGCTCTAGACCACCTAATCCTCGTCTGATCACCGGTCGTGAAAGGTTGTACCTGTTCGTTCGAAGCCCACCTGACGCCAAATTCCGCCACTTCTCCCCATATCGCGCAGCGAGTGCTCGTTCACGTCTGAGTGGTCTCTTGATATTACAGCTTAAAGGGAAAAAAAGCAAGGCCACTCACCCCCTTCTCGCTTTTCTCCTACCGTAGGTCACTTCGATAGTGCTGAAGAGTGCTCCAGCTGCCACGCCGCCAGTGACAAGGATAAATACATCCTGAAACAGTCAACACTAGGATATTTTCGCAACAAGACACCGTTCACATGAGCATTCCCGTTATTAAGGAGTGCATATAGGTGACGCGAAAGACCGAAAGCTTACTCGCATGTTCCAGAGACTGAGCCGCGCAGGAGATTTATGAACTTCAGCTACGCATTTTGACTCCCGATTGTCGATCCACTTGGAGTCCAAATTCTCCATCACTCCGCCTAGGATAGAGCACTTTTCAACGGCTTCCCATGAATTTTTTTTGAACGAGTTACGGAGCATTCTAATCACGACGCATCGATGTGCAAATTAGAAATTCATTCCGATTCTTGAATTCCCACTCTTTGCGAAACCCACATAACCTCCCCCCCACCAGAGGTACAGCATCGTTGTGTGAAAAAATTTGTTCATCACAAGAATGCTGAGTTATGGGCAAATTCGTGCACCAGGCGGGTGCTGTAAGGCTACGGCATAAAAGCCGTTAAGCTGAGAGGGTAAAAGCGGCCCTGGTGGCGTAACGGATAGCGCACTCGCCCGGAAAGCGTGAGGTGCGGGTTCGACTCCCGCCTGGGGCACGACTTTTGCCCACAACTCAGCATTCTTGTGATAACATTCGGAACGCGTACTGCGGCGTTAAACAGCAGTTATCATAACAAAACAGCTTAAAAAACATATTGAGGTAGTTTCTTTAGGTGGGAAGGGGGGGGGTCATATGTGCTTTAGAGAGAAAATTTGCGGCGTTGGGAGAAAACTTTTCTCGATGTTGACTTTTCCCGTAATTTTTCCTGTTTCATGTGCACTATACGACCCCATGTAACCCCCCCCCGCGCTCGACAGCAAATTTTTTTGCAAAAATAGGGAAATTCTCCGGCTTCGAAAAAAGTGGGAAGGGAGTTGGAGAAAATCCAAGAAATCTTCCCCGTTTGACAATGGCTATGTACCCCCCTAGCTCAAAGGAAATCCTTGTGTAGGTTTCGGGTGGAGGAGGGTGAGGGGAGGGGGTCGTACCGAGACCCTTTTAAGTGGGGCGCGGTTAAAGTATCACTCACCGCCACCGCAAAATATTGCCTGCCTGCGAGAAGGGAGGTGAATTCGGATAGGGTTGCATCGAAGTAGGACAAAAATTCGGGGGTGGAGGAGGGTCAGACGTGGGTTAGCCTCAGGGGAGGGAAAGAAAAAACTGGCTGTTGAAGTACATGCGGTGCGTGCCGAGAGATGTTGCGGTGAAGGACTGGACACTGAAAGGCGCTGCCATCACTGCGATTTGAAGGATGTTAATCACAGTGGAATCGGCATTAGGCATTGCTTCGCCAGCTCTTTAGATATGCTTTACAGCTGCCTTCCGTTCTACTGCTGTAGACCAGCTATCATTCATTACTGCTTGTCCCCCCTTTATCATTTACTATTCACCGGCTAAGAGCCAGAATGCTCATTGTCTTAATACAGCCGCATAACAGCGCCAGCGATGATTTTTGCTTCCTTTTAGACGCGCTATCGCTATGTAAGCACGCGACTCGTCCTCTCGCTGGCAAGGTTTTTCGCGGAGCCGAGAAAGATTTGGCAAGGGATTTCTGCGCGATGATGTGCCCTGGTTTTGATGGTCAGAGCTTTTCAGGGTTCACCAATCACAATTCTAACAGACTCACTCTCAGCCATCCTCAGAATGGCAGATGTTATGTGTGGCGTCCATGGACTGTTCTTTTGCAATCCAACTCCATAGGCACTGCGCCCAAACAACGCACCTCTGAGATGTCACGGTTTGAAAAAAGTTGTAAAAAAAGGAATGGGAATGCACACACCTTGTTCGCAACACGCAGTGTCTAGCTGCTTCAAATTCCAGTCGAGTAGAATCCCAAATGAAAGCATCCAGAGATCTAAATATTTAGTGCTCCTCTGATGGACCCAGAGGAATTACACGAAGCTTTTAGAGTTCTCATAGGTCTGTATATTTGCTAAGGTGTTGGTATGCAAGAGGCGACTACCCAGAGCGAAGATTGACACGAATGGGAGTGTTGATAGGTGATCGTTTTGATTTCCTGATGAAATAAAGGGATGATATCACCATTACTCGTGTGTACTGTCAAGCACTCTCTCTCTGCAGTGGGTCAGTGACTTGTTGCCCGAGCTCTAGCTGCCTGCCAGAAAAGGTGAAATTGTTGAAAGCGAGAGTTTCTAAGTTCAATACTTTGATCACCATCTACTGATCTGCTATAGGCTATACTTCAGGCGGGCGCAGCGGAAAGTCGCCTGCAAAAGCAGCTAGCAGTAGGGTGATCGAGTTCGTTTCAGTCAATGTCTTCAAAGCCAACCAGCCTTCCCTACACTTTATCCGCATCGCCTATCGCGGCTACGCGATCAATTATGAAGGCGCAGACGCAAGGACATAAAAATGGCTCCAGCCCAGGCCCATAAATCGCCGAATCATTCATCCATCGCCGCCGCTCACCACCCCAGGACGCTCACTGTCCAAGGACTCCACATCGAGACTCCGGGCATATAGGAAGGACGGGGGACACGTTTCACTTCTTTGTTTTATATTCGTATATCCGTTCTGTTCTAGTCGTTGCTAACTACGTGTTTGTTTAATTGCCAAACATCGAGGACAAGCGTTGGATTTGGAGATAAATCATTTTGTCTGTCTGTGCACAGCTGAGCTGTGCGACCTTCTTTATGGTGCATCGGCAATTCAAAGCTGGTATGCAGGTACGATTTGGACTACGTTTCCGACTGTTGGGGTTGGTCGCAGATCACCCACAACGATCTGTGACCTGCTCAAGAAGCGGCCCGCCATTTTCTAGAAAGCGCCTTGGGCCTATAAAAGGGCCACATTTGTATTGTACTCATTCTTCTCTCTATTCTTCTGCTGTTCCCTAATAAATATTCTCTGGACGACTCCGGCAGCCACAACACCGACAATTGGACGATAAATTACACATTGGTGTTTATTTGCTGAATTTTGAGTGTGCGCCTTCACCCCTTTGAGAAATTTTGGTTGTGTTCTGAATTAACGCACTACTAGTTCATTTTGTTGCGCGCAGTCTCCAACTGAAGAGAACACCGTTATACAAGCCGTTTCACACGTCGTTGGCCAATTTTTCAGCTTGCTTGTGAAGAATAGCCCGTTTGTAGAGAAGAATTCATAACCTTTGTTCAATTTAAGTGCACATTTGATTCCTCGCAAAAGTCTGATTTTTGAAGGCTCACTCATACATAATTACTTCATTTCTGCGTTCGAGCCCAGTTGCTTTCCTCAGAGAAATCTGATTTTAAAGACTGATCCATGCAATGTGACTCATTTTGATTGTACGCAGTCACATTTTCGAGAAATTCTCATTCATTCTGTGAATCAAGACAGAAGATGGAAAAGAAATTCCGACGCGACATGAAGATATCGAGCGCATAACAGCCGATAAGCTGAAAAGTCTGACTACCCTTCAAGCTACACTCAACGATATACGCTTGTCAGCTCGAAGCGAAGGCATCGCACAACGCGAGGAAGACACTATGCACAGATATCCCACTGCGCAGGCCCGGTGTGAAAGAGAATTAAGGAAGATAATGCCCTCGTACATGCCACGGCAAGAAATCCGCGACCGACAACGAAGTGAAATGAGAGAGATTAGAGCAAAGCGAGGCTGACTGGCCAGACGATCAAGACAAAGACCCGGCCGGAGTCAGGCGCTAAGACATTAGACCTGAAGAACGAAATACAGTTAAAATGCGCCCATAATAAGATTCGGACGATTCTGTATAGGACCGAGTTTGAGTCAGCCGAGCCGTGCCCGTCCGACACGACTTCGATCAGTATGCGTCTTATTTTGGGAGGCCGGATAGCAAAGGAAGATGCGAAAGATGCCTGGAGTGATACAGTCTTGGCGGCCGCTCCACATGTCGTAAATATTCCACTAGATGCCACCACTGCAAATCGCGTGACCATCACACAGCGATTTGCTCATTACCAGAATATAACGAAGAGAAACAGAGCAGAGTGCAACAGGCGAAGGAAGAGCTTCGGCCATATTTAACTGTTGAGAGCTTTGAGTCCAGCGAGCTATCGCCGTCGGCGTGCCATTGCATCCCGTCAGAAACCGATGACCAGCAACGGTTATCCGAATATGGCCTACAGAAAAAGAAGGTTTTTATATTGCGTCAAGAAACGACAACAGTAATTTCACCAATTAAAAAAATAGTTATAAGGAGTCAATCAAAATTGCGTTAACTTCTCTCTCTCTCTCTCTCTCTCTATTTATATGCGCCAGAGAATCCTTTCACGTTTTTTTTTATATACGCTGGACATTCCTTTAGCCTTCGTACGTGCCAGAGGATCCTTCAGTCTATTTGTGCGCCGGAGAACCCTTTAGCCTTTCGCATGAGCCGGAGAATCATTTCATATGCGCCGGGATCCTTCTTTCGTGCGCCGGGGAATATCGCGGTTACGCGATCAATTATGAAGGCGCGGACGCAAGGAGACAAAACTGCGCTCCAACACGAAGTTACGGTATACAACGCCCCGCCACGAAAACCGTCACTGGCGGAGAAAAAAACCCACTTCGGGCCCAGAAGTGGGCCCAGGCTCAATCATTCATCCATCACCGCCGCTCACCACCCCAGGACGCTCACTGTCCAAGGACTCCACATCGAGACTTCCGGGCATATAGGAAGGACGGGGAACATTTTCACTTCTTTGTTTTATATTCGTGTATCCGTTCTGTTCTAGTCGTTGCTAACTACGTGTTTGTTTAATTACAGTTTTGAGGTCAGTCGTTATAAATTATTCTGTTATTCGGATCATTTTTAGCACCATGCGGGGAGACCGACACCCGCTACATGGGGTCCGAACCGGTGAAGGAACATCCCGATTACTCACAATTTGCTAGTGACGTTATGCAGAAGGCGAGACCTCAAAGACGTCCAATGACGGCACGGAGATTCAGAGCAGTTGACCTTGGTGTGCCTGAAGATGATGTGCGGACACTCGCTGGTAAGAATCGTACCGAAATAAAAAGGGATACCATCATTCAAAAAAGCACACCAAGGAATGATGGCAAGGCACCTTAATAGATTTAAACTATACCGTCAACCCAAGAAGATAGTGTTCTGGGAAGGGATAGAGGCCGACATCACGGAGTGGTCCACGGAATGCTCGCGCTGTTTCCTAGCTAAGGGTGCACATTCCTCGGTTGAAACCATATGAGACAAGCGCTCAATTAGAACTCATAGTAGTCGATCTATGAAATATGGGCTGACCGAGAGATGTAATAAGTGCGATTATAGCATAGATCACTTCTTAAAGCTTGCAGGGACCTATCCTATCCGTGACAAGACTGCTAAGACGGTATCTCACACACTATTTGAGAGGTGGATCTGCGACGGATGAAGGTGGCCCAAAAGTTACATTCAGAGCAGAGTCCAAAATTTCCAATTCTATCTTGTATGAAAGTTGGTGAGATCTGAAGTAGCCCTTTCGTATTTCATAGTGTTTCGCATTTTCCACTGTTTTCGTCGTTATCTCCTTTGAACAATGTTTATTGAAGTCTTTCAATCAATAATAATGATTATCCGATGTTTTGTTGTTGATGTGTGAATGTTATAGATTAGAGATGTTATAATTTTTTTGTGTTGGACTCAAATAGTTGCGTCAGATAGTTCACTCGTTCATCATGATCGTTTGCGCATATTTTCTTCTTCGAATGCGACCATAACTAGCCGTCAAAGTGGCAGGGACTCCGCTTCCCGTAGGGGGGCATGCCAAAGTCAGCGTCCCCAAGATCAACACCTTGACCACCACATACTGATCTACTATTTGGTACACTTCGGGCGAGCTTGGCGGGAAGTCGCCAATAAAAGCAGCTAGCAGAAGGGTGGTCCAGTTGATTCCAGTCAACAACTTCAAGACCGACCAGCCTTTTTTTACATTCGGGCCGCTGTAGCCGCCTTGCCGACGTCTTCTACCACACCACCTATCACAGGTACGCGATCAATTATGAAGGCGCAGACGCAAGGACATAAAAATGGCTCCAGCCCAGGCCCATAAATCGCCGAATCATTCATCCATCGCCGCCGCTCACCACCCCAGGACGCTCACTGTCTAAGGACTCCACATCGAGACTCCGGGCATATAGGAAGGACGGGGGACACTTTTCACTTCTTTGTTTTATATTCGTATATCCGTTCTGTTCTAGTCATTGCTGACTACGTGTTTGTTTAATTGCCCAACTTTGAGGTTAGTTGTTGGATTTGGAGATAAAAATCATTTTGTCTGTCTGTGCGCAGCTATTATTCTTCTTCACACTGTTCTGTTATCCGGACCTTCTTTATGGGGCATCGGCGATTCGAGGCTCAAAATCACATTCCGGAATATTTCCCATCACGGTTGCCTAGTACTTATCGTTTTGACAGTCTTGTAGGGTTGTCAGTTTTCAGTACACTATCATACACAATCCTTCAGAAAAATTTTGAGAGCCTGACTTCCCAAGAAGCACACAGGAATAAGCGAAATGTATCGGGTGTCGTAACTAGCATCAATATGGGTTTAGTA
>MU912385.1:32177-61104 GCA_036418165.1 Cooperia oncophora
TTTGGTTGCTGTCAGTAGTCTTCGTACTCTTTACAGAGTTAGTCTGAACAGGATTGGCAGAACATTAGATAGCCATGCGAGCAAGCAAGGTCTCAAAGAGGATTCAGCATTACGTCGCATCGATACACGTGGTGACGAGGTTTATCGAAGTAGTGCGAACAGGGTACAGCATCGTGACGTGTGAGGTGGTGATGTATGTACATAGGTACGACCTCCCCTCCCTCCGAGAAAGGGTGTCAGTACGACCCCCCCCCACCTACATGAGGGTCTCGGTACGACCCCCTCCCCCCTTCCCCAACACCTACCTACCAATTTCAATCTCCCACATTTTCCAGTTTTTCACCCAGAGATTTTCCGTCTAGCGGGGAGGGGGAAGGGGTATATAGCTAGTGTAATTAGAAACAAAGAAAAATAAACATTGGGAAAATGCACACACTCCACAGCACAGGTGATCCGTTTCGCCCGTTGTCGTAGACGAATCATCGAAGTTACCAACCCTCCGGGCTCGTCAGTACGACAGGGTTGAAGACATGACATGGACTACAGAGGGGAAGGAGCTAAGAAATAGGACAAAAAGAGAAAACATGTAGAAAAAGCTCACGTGTAAAAACGTGTAAAACCCATCTCGTCTGACACTCCCCTCCCTCCGCAGCTAACTAGGCAGTAAGTACATTGTTTGAGTGATAAAATTGAACATGAAAAAAAAGATTTGTCGTTTAGTTAGTGTATGTTGTTTGGAGCGGTCAATTTACAAATTTTCCAGCGGGGTCAAGATATGCTGGCAATGCCTCGAAAATTTCGGAAAAAAAAGGAAACACCAATCACAATTATGCGTGATCTACGGCTGATCGGTTAACAACCACATTAACATATACACGTGAATAAGTGCAAATGGATGACTTTGAAGTACTTGTCCAAGAAGACGGGCTCCCTGGGACGGCTCCAAACTGGTTATCGTGGCAATTCCTTCCCTTAAATATGTAGAACATTGTATTGCTAGTCCGGTAAAGGGTAGAGTTACGGTGAAGGTGGGTGTAGTGGCGAGTGGAGTGCGTGTTCCTCTCGCGTACGACTGTCAAATCTAAAATTGGCTCTTGCTCACGCACACTAGCCCTTCCACAGGCAGCAAATTGGGGAAATTGAGCACTGATTTGTACATCGACTGGTCCTCGCAAAATGTTTCACAGCTCCATCGCATTCAGTAAGCCACTACGATTCTGAGTGGAAATAGATTGTCTGCCCCATTGCAAAACGAGAATGATCAACTGCGATGGCTTCACCTTTTTATACTTGAGCAACCATTCGGAGCCATCCTGAGAGTCATCGCTTATGAGTATGGTTAAAACGTTTCACCTCTCATAAAAAAAACTTTAATCAGAAAAAAGCCATGAGGTAGGGTCAGGCGGAGGTTGAGCAGTGGCAAGCGGCACGCTTACAGCGCGCGCAGTCTGGGGATTAAATCTAGGGTCGAACCACTCCCAAGCAACTTAGCACTTTATCCTGCAGCAAGCAAACAGTAAATGGCACCAGTTTTGTATAGGACGGTGAGAGTGCTGACTTGTACATCGGCTTGTCCCGTAAGTCATTGTAAAGGTCACAACGCATAGAAAAAGCCACTAGGATTCTGGGCGCAGTTCGGTGACCGAGGGGAGCGAGGGGGGCGGGGGGGGGGTGAATTGCACTTTCGCTACTTCCCATCGACGTGTCGACCCACCTAGGGAGCTACATGAGTGCCCCTCTCCCCGTCGCCGAACTGCCCCAAGTATTACTCTGACTCGAATATCGCTCAACTTTCGCGACACTGCATAGACCGTTTGTCTTCAAGACGCTGTGATTTTGCTGTAACATCTCAATATATGCGATTTGTCAATAAATGAAAGAACTGATGAACCTTTCCCTTTCAGGATTGATTGTCATTCCACCAATAGCCAGGTCTGCCTGATCACTGTCCAGTTCGCCCAGTGCGCCAGTAAGGATGTAGCCCTTAACCAGTTGTTTTTATCTGTCTCTCGCCCACGCTGGAAGATGGCTACCTTTTCTCCAAGAATTACAGCTCCATAACTGTCGTTTAAGTGTAGGGAGAACGTGAAACTCGTGTCAATAGTGGTGTTGGGCTGAAAAGTGGGTGTTTCCAGTGGCAAACAACAGCTAAAATCAACTTACCTCTGGTAGTGACAAATTGGACAACAAATCTATTGCATATCCTGCACAGCAGTGATGAGAAGTATGATTGTAGGCATATTTTGGACATGGGTACCATGGCCCGTCCTTGATGACACAAATTGCTGGTGCAATAGAGAAAGAGCAAAATATCGAGGTACCCAATGACTCACCACTTTGACCGCGTCCATATTGGTCAATACGACAGCAACGGGCCCAAGGTTCTTGCATTCGGTTAGAGAAATAATTGGAGTGGTGTAAACGAACGGCGGATCATGGATTGTGACTGCTCTAAGATGTTTCGGGAGGGTGATCTCGAGCGGCTTTGCACCACCTCCTGCCCAATGAATGGTCTGTTCCGAGAGACGAAGGCTAGAGCCATGCTGAAATTTCCATGCTTTATACGTCAACGACAGCCAAATCCTGAGGAAACTTTTTCATGTTTGAGGGAGAAAATCAAAGGTGAGAATCCAACTAATTCTGTCAGTTTCTCGCAATACAACAGTTATTCGAAACGGTGCAGTCAAGTCTGACCTCTGAATTGGTGTGGTTCCTGGATTTTAAAAGTCCGATATTTAGTTCAATAGTTCAATTCCGGGGCGAATTCGAACTCTCCATCTCTGTAATTAACAGCAATGGTGGGCGTAGTTCGCCAACGAGGGGAATGCTTCCGCAGCTTGCCATTCTCGCGTATATACGGAAGAGCTCAGACCACGTCCCGTCCTACGCTGGGAAATTCTCAGCAAGCGGGTCGTATTTGGTCTGAGAATGGTCGTAGGGGGGAAGGGGTCGTATTCTGAGAATGGTCGCCGGTAGAAGGAGGAAAGAATTCAATCTGACCAGGAATGGTCAACAGGTCAGCCTGGCCATTTCCAATGAACTGCACACCGTTGTACGCGTCTTGGGACAGTGAACTCAAATCTACGTTTAGAATTTGCGGAACGATTTTCTGAGCGGAGTTATGGAGGGTCTTATCCCCGCGTGGTCGTTTCATATGCTATCGCGAGGAAACGTGGAAGCGTCTTTACATTTATGTATGGAGTCATGCTGAAACGTGGTAGTAGGGCGCAACGGGTAGAGAGTGGGTTTCTTAGGCGAGACGTCGTAGGATCTGTTCTGGCAGACGGTTTCTTTGCATTTGTCCAGGAACATAGCCGACAAAGCTTCTGACATCTCTGATCGCCTGCACTGCCTTATAAAGGAACCTGCAATCAGTTTTTTTTTCGAAAGTGTAGACCCATTGTGACCTGAAAGAGTGTTCTGCTTGTACCCCTCGTAACACGTGTCACAAGGGTTTTTGCATGAAATACCATCATATTCATGTTCAGCAGGTTAGCTGGGGACAAGTTTCTAGCCGAATCTGATATTTCGACCTCACTTGGAAAATGTGGGCTGTTCCATGGGTAATCAGCAGCAGATCGAAGCTCACCTACCATCGATGACTGGTCTCTGAATGGGGTTTCCTCCCGATAGTCAAGAAAATGATGCAGACGGCACTAATAAGTAAGCCAGGTACTGTTGTTTGCGAAAAGACATGACTGAAGAGTTATTTCAGTTTGAAGACCAGTCATCACTAGTATGCTAGTCATAGTATCGCTGTTAGCTATCAGTCAGCCATGACTATCCATACCCCATTTTTTCGAAGTTGTGTCAGAACCTCAGATTTTGCTAAGGTGGCGTCCCTAGGGGTTATTTGACCCCCTGAACACGAATATGAAACCTGTTTTGCGCGAAAAGCGCTGCGAGTCGCGCTAGCGGTGCCAACGCTTCGGTGCCAGCGCGCCCGTAAGAAGAAAAAGAGTAAAGAAAAACCTCAATAACTCCGCTCAGAGAATCGTTCCGCAGATTTTGAAGATAGTTTTGAGTTCACCGTCTCAAGACCGGTACAACGATGTGCATCTCATTGCAAATGGCCAGGCTGACCTGTTGATCCTTCCTGGTGAGAAGAATTTTTGTTTGATGGTTGATTTCCCCTTTTTATGTGCGCAATTCAAATCGCTGGAAGAATTGCAATGGGGGGTGATCGTATTTTCTTGTCGCTCGGAAGTAGGTGGGTGGAAGGGGGTTCGTATATTTTTCTGGTTGTTTTCCCCGTTTTTCCCATTTCACTTGTGCTATACACTGTCCCCCCCCCCCTTTGAAGGCAGAGGCACAATAAGTCATACTTCACAACTACATTCGTGAACTCTTACCAATACTCCAACTTCTCTATAGCCCTCATTATAATTGACTATATCGTAGTCCACGCTGATCCTTTCACATTGCTCGTTGAATGTGATTTTGCTGGTCGCGGTTGAACAGATGGCGCTAAAAGAATACTTTTTAGAATCGCAGATTTTTTTGTATACTTGTTAATAGATGAATTAATAGGCGAGCTGTAACGTAAGAGTTATGAAAGTGTAAGAAAGAATTTGAGTTCGAAAACCAGGGCAGAACTGCCAGCATGAGCATGGTAGGCTTTTTTCGAAAGATATTTGGAAGGCAAACCCGTTTGTATACTGTGGAAAGTGACGCTGAATTACAAACCTACAGTCGCTAAGCTCAGGGAAGAAGAAAAGCAAAAAAAAAAAACAGGAAACACCCGACAACCTCTCTAGACGAGATCTTCGGACCAGCTCACTAATGACAGCAAAGCAGCATCGTGGCACATCTGGCTTCCTAATCGTTCCTTCACCTTATCCAATACTGTTACAATGTACAGGGAAAAAATGAAGAACGCGGTGTTGAACTTGGGACGGAAAATAGACTTTGAGTTTTGGTGGGCGAGATAACTACGGAGGCGCTAGGCCACTTATAAGGGCTACAGTGCCTTCGTTACTCACTATGGAGCCGTGAAGTTGGACAATTTTGGAGAGTGAGGACCATACTACTTTGTACAATTAAGGACGCCTACGATTTGCTAGAGCCCGGGTACTGACTTTAAGCACTCACTGCACTCCGCTCAAAAACTTAGATGGGGATTCTTTTCGGAACTTGAACTAGATGGTAAATCTAGCTTGCAACGTGCCCCAGGAGGGGTGCGAGGTCTTCCCATCCCCCCCCCCCCTTCTCGATGTGAAGTGTGTTCGTCAGAGAAGAGCCAAGCGTGTGGACGCCTGCACCGCTCATGTTGGAATTCCACTTCAGTGAGAAGCGGGTACAATTTTGTGCAAGGGAGGAAAGGTCCTAAGCCAAACAGATTCAAACCGAAAACATAAGAAGTATGGATACAAAGGGTGAATATGCGGAAAAATAAATGTGTATTCGTAGGAAGGGCGTTTTCTCTCTAAGGTGACTGAAAGAGAAGTAGTAGCTCAACGAAAACATCATAATTTCAGGCATAGATCAAGGCTACAGATTCCCATATAGGTTATACCTTAGTAGGTGTGGACCGTGATCGTTGACCCATATAGATAGAGAAGGGTCCTTTCCACATCCAGTTGGCGGATTAATCGTCCCGTTCAGAGAATCCAGAAATCTTAACCCATTCCGTATTGAGGCAAATGAATTCCGAAGCGCAGAAAGTGGTGTCTGACTAAGACGGCTAGCAATCGCCCCTAAATGACTCTGATTACAGTCACTCTTACAATAACTTTACCAGAAGATGCAACAAGTTATCTAAGCTGACTTTGATTACATCTCACTCACCATCAGGTACATTATTAGCTTTACTGGCGGCTTCGTTTACCATCCATACCTTGTTCTTTTCGAGCGATTCAGAAGCGGCGGCAAAAATTGAGAATGCATGTGGTTTTCTGAAAACAAGTTTCTGCTTTACTGCTGCTCTGAATAGCTGCCTGAGGAAGTCTCAGCATTCATACTATAGGGTTGTTCCATGTTCGCAGCACGTTGTACGTTGAAGAATCCTCGCCGAGGGGTCCTAAGTGGTAGGTGGAGAGAGGGATTCGTATACACCTCTAAAGCCTATTTTCCTATTCGCACATTCAGAGATTGCGCGCGAGCACTCATTGTGTTAGAGCGCAATTTCACTGTTTCACTAGAGCGAGCTATCTCTCGATAAAGGCCAGCAACACAGAAGCACCCTTCGGTTAGCCAGAGACACAGAAGAACCCTTTTTTGGATAATCTCAACATACTTGAGAGTGGAGTTTCTGAAGAGAGGGAAGCAGTTGAGTTGTAGCTTAATTGTTGCGCTTGAGCAATTTCAAAGACCATTTTCGGAGGGCAATATAACCGTTGTGATACCGCTGTGACATTGCAGTGTCACCTACGCATTCCTGCCTCAAACAGCTGAAGCTTCTTTAGCAAGTGATCTCCTAAAGAACTACCTGAAAAGCCCTCACTTTCTTCTCACGCCCACTATTGGAGAAAACACCCCGTTGTGTGTCCAGCTTCTCTCTTCGTGCCACTTCTGCTCATCCTTCTGCCACGAAACATGCAGTAGTTAAGAACATGTTCAGGACGGCTGCGAACGTGTGCATAGGTGCGGCAGAGCGGCAAGAGTCCACGCTCCTTGCTTCCAACATACTGCCCTGAACGGCTATGCTGTACCAGGAAATCGAAATCGCGGACGAACTCACACTGAGCATCGGAGCGTCCCGCGCCAAGATAAAATCCCCTCATGTATACCGTTCATCTGATAAAGTGACTGCCGCGATTCAAAGATGTCTTTTTGAGCGCAACTAGGTGACGATGTTGTGTTAGTGAGTATTCCTAACAATAATATCAAACGCCAACTTGTGCGAAATAGACTCTATGACAGGCAGTGCATATCAGAGCAATGCGTCATATGTCCACATGAACTAGGTGGAGATTGCGCTTAAAGTGGTGTGATCTAGTAACTTGAGTGTCAGACATGTGACGCAACTTACATAGGGGAGACTGGAAGAATGCTGGAGATACGTATCAAAGAACACCTCGCTGGTAAAAGGCGCGGCAATACACGTACACCCGGCAACATTTGATCGAGGAGCATGGCGGAAAAGATTTTGATGTGAAGTGCGGAATTCTGGCATTCGAGACTGAAATTTCGGCTAGAAAAGCGCTAGAAGCATTCTGGATCTCCGCAAGGAATCCTAGGATGAACAACCGAAATGAGTGTCTGTCCATCACAAATGACCTCTTGCCATTTATGCCACATTGCGAGCTGTTGATGTAAATAATGAGACGTGCCGTTCGTATCATTATATAGGGACAGCACAATATGTCTCATTTACTAACTGCAACTAACAGTGAGTGGCATCGCTCCGCTCATGTGGTGATGGACTGGTAAGTTCGTTTCTCGCATTCGGGTTCTTTCGGTAGTTCTTCTAGGTTTCCGCCAAAAACGCTAGGGTCGAAGCGTTTGGCGGTGTGGAGGGTACAACACCCAAACCTTGAGCTATGTTTAGGCCTCTGAGGACGACGATCCCGTCGAAACGTCAGGCCAAGTTTAATAAAGTCTTCCACCTACAAACCTCTTTGGCGGAACACATCAAAACTTGAAACCCCGTTGTGTGTCTTTCTGTGTGGCAAGGACGACGCTAAAGATTCACATCTCAGGCGCAGTACCATTTTCAGTTTGTTTGGAGACTTCAATGAGCTTCTAGAGTAAATCTTTCACCAGCACATCTTCAGAACCCTTCGAATATTAAGAAAAGTGCATTACGCGCTAATTGAGATCCCCTCTGTATTACGCCATGCATTCGACTCCCATGCAGAAGTGTGGAAGAGGTGTATTTCCAGGCGAAGCCTTCTAGTGCATACAGACGCGCCCCTACTATTCAGAATGATCCGAGCGCGAACTTTATGCGTTTATTAGAGAATTTCGTTACGATCAAATGATCAGCGAAATGGCTCCGTGCAATTGACATCCAGGTCCGCACTCGTACAGCGCGTACCACTTTGTCTGTGACCGCTTTATATCGCCTCCCCCCCCTCCTGGAAGTCGGCATACCACCTCTAAGAGGGCGATATAAAGTGGCCACAGACACAAGACTCTTGCACACTTTCAGCACTTTAGCTCAATATCGAGAGCAAGCAGCGTATTTGTAAGCTTGCGGAAGAGTCGACAAGCAAAGATTCTCTACGGCAAACATACGTAAATAACCTACGGTGCTACAAACAACAGAATGCCTACACGTAATTCATAGCGTACGTCGTTGTCTTGTAAGTGAAACTAAGAAAAGGTGCAAGAGTCACGCATCTGCGGCCACCTTATCTTTATTTTTCAGAGGGTAAAGTGGCACACGCTATGTGAGGGCGGATCTAGATGTCAAATGCATTCCGCTGATCGCTTGGTTGCGGAACTGTCTTCAATTCATGAAGTCGTCGTGGGTGCCTACCCTATTTCCTGCCACTTCCTGTTCCTCACCTCTGAGCTTGCTATTTGCCTCTGTCTCCGGGTGTCCCTGCACATTTTAATAAGAACCATGGCTGAATCTTTTATTAATCAGTAATTGTACGATATCTCAGTATTGCTGCTAATCCCACTTCTGAATGAGCCCTCTGCTTACGATCCCCCTCCTTCGCGGTCAAATACGAACCCCGTCCGTGACTTCTACAACGGTGGTGCATGGCTCTCATGTCATTGTATGGAAGTAACGGACATGGAGCTGCCAGTAGTTGGAGAAACTTCCCTAGTTGGGTATAAGGCTAAGACGCATTAGTATGCGAGTGTATGGGCACGACATCGCGCGGCAAAAAGCTTGCCCAGCAACAGCTTTTTGGTATTCTTTGAATACTTCAATCTACTAACTGCCTTTACAGCACTTCTTGTTCAAAATAAATCAGTCACATAGTCAAGAATTCACCGAAAAAATGCGCTCTAAAGAGAAGACGCGCTCCACGTAGTGGTGCACCTCATAGGCCAAAAACTATAGTGTTACTGGAAAGGGTGTACTTACGTAGCATAGAGGATCACAATGTTTGACGTGACTTCTTCAAATCGTGCCACCAAAGAGGAATTTAACGACTCGTCAATTTCCAACTTAATGTAGCTTTGTACCTTAAGAAGCATTCTCATTGAACGGTGACCAAATCACATGCATACACTCATTTGATAGCAGATACTTATGGGCAAGAAAAAAGTAGCGCCACTACCACCGGTAGGTTTCAAGAACTCCGAACGCCGGTCGGCTCGAAGGAAGCATGTATTCACGCTTTTACTAATTCCTTTTGCTAGCATATGTAATATGAAGGGGGTAGCACTTTGGTGAAACCTGTAAAGTCATGTGACGCTGTGAAATGGCACACGCGAGTCACTTTGATCACAAGAACTCTTGACGAGGTGGTATGTACAACCACTGCTGAGTGCCACCGAGCTTACTGTACCCAACTAGCTGCTTCTCTAATGGATTGGGAGGAAAAATAGATTCAATAATTAAAATTGCATTTGAATAATATGCATAAATGACCGTACGATGTGTTGGAGCAGTAATCAAAAGTACAAGGTAGGAGTATGACTCACGTGGACTTTATACTTCTTGCGCTTTTTCTCGAACAGTTCTACAAACTGTTCTCCATTACGATCTCCTTTGACACTAACGACAACTACCTGGAATGATTCG
Source organism: Cooperia oncophora (assembly GCA_036418165.1). Taxonomy (NCBI): domain Eukaryota; kingdom Metazoa; phylum Nematoda; class Chromadorea; order Rhabditida; family Trichostrongylidae; genus Cooperia; species Cooperia oncophora. The sequence continues at coordinate 41,824 of MU912385.1, forward strand.
AGTAAGAAAGCGAACGCTGAGAGAATGAGAGAACTATGTGAATGATAGAAATCTATGCGTGCACTAAAATCAAAGTGTTTCCGTTGGTTTTCATCCCGGCTTCACACCTCGTTTTGACTTCCACTCCGCTTCAGTTTTCTCATTCATCGCAAAAACATTGTTTTCCTCGAACTCCGACGTATCACGCAAAAGCAGCGTTCAGACTTCGCGATAACGCGCGTCAACGCGCTACCGTCACAACCGCGCCCTGATGCTTCTCTAAAGATGACGGCCAGGTTTAGCCAGGGCACGTCATCGTTGTGATGATCACAAAGGAGGAGGGGTTGTATTCGTTCACGAGGGAGGGGGTCGTACTTGGTCTGAGAAACAAAAATTTTTCAATAGTTGGTTGCTTGTTTTGTCGGACGCTATGCTTCTGACCACCCCCCCCCCTCAAAATCCTCTGACTGCACAAACAGGAAATTTTTCGGGAATTAAATGGGAAAAGTGGTAGGAATTTGAGAAAATCTAGAAAAGTGGTAGGTGGTGGTGTGGAGGGAGGAGTTGTATTTGAGGATGGAATTAGGAGGGGGGGGGTGTATTTTTCAGGAAATGATCATGATGGCGTGCCCTGCGTTGAGCACCAATCGGCATGTGATGGCGTAAGAATTCTTCTACTATGTGCACATTAAATTGGTGGGTGGCATACTTTTTACACAAACCAAATGGAACCAGAAGGCTATCACACCAGACGTAACGATTTATTTCTTCGAAGTCGCTGAGCCATGCGGGTTCCATCACGTAGTTTTCACATGAGTCTGCCTTTATTTTTTTATGATTCTCACCCGCAGAATTACCATTTCACAAGATATGGGAAAACTCGTTCTTCGTTCTTTTTCGTTCATCTCATGCATTTCATTCATCATGCAACTCTCAGAGCACCTGACCTTACCACAGTACCACAGTACCGCACCCTTTAACTCATAGTTGTAATGTCACCCTATATACAGGGAAGGGGGTCAAAAAAAGTCTCTTCGACCATGTCACATTTCAGCAAAGTTTTAGCATCCCAGACAGAGGACGTGGATACGAGTACCAGGGCGGAAGATACTCAATATGTTCCTCGATAAGCAGGAGCTGCCTCTCGCCCATCATCTTCATGTACACCAAAATAAATATGAAGTCATCTTCAATCGCAACCTGACTGGAGAACTTCGGAATTCATTTCACCTCCAAACAGCTGCGAAACTTCTAGCATGGAGTCACCCATGGATAGCTACCTGGAGATCAGTACTCCCGATCTGGAAGACCTCCAAAATCGAGCCGCTCCAACAACGTCGCTACGGTCTAGGACATCATCTTCACCACAGTCGTCAAGGCGCGGGTTGATGGTATGGTCCGGACGTATCTGGGTGAAGACCAAATTTTCTTCGTGGACCCCGGACTGAAGGTGAGCGCTAGCAGGTACATCGAGCAACTCGAGAAGAATATCCTCCCTACATGTCGTCGCCCGCACCTTCTTGGAAATATTGTACTGCTACAGGTTTGGGCGTCACCACATGGAATCGAAGGGTGTTGGAAAAACTCTCGCCTACCTAGAAGGGAAAAGCGTATAGTACCTGAAGAAGATGAAATATTTAAGTATGTCTCCTGACCTAAACTTTCTCAGTTACAGGGTTCGGGAGAGCTCAGCAAGGGGGTCTACAGTGGCCGAGAAATCAACTATCTCGCTGAAGCCACGTACCAACCACGGTTGCGTGGCAGAATCTCTCAACGGTGGTAGAATTGTCCGATCAGGATTTGATAAAGTGTAACTCATAACGCCTGGAATGTCAAGGAAGAAAAGTGACTTTTTGGCTCCCCTGTATATAAAGCGCTTCGTCTGTTTGTAAGTTTGTATGTTTGTAAGTTTGTCTGTCCGGAAATTCGGTTCGACCTGAAGATCGACTTGGAGAGGCGGATCAAGGTGGGGATATATAGGGCATGGGACAAGAAATAAAAAGCAAACCTGACCTATGTGAAGCCCCGCCCACAGTGGCGGGGGCACTCGCCGGAAGTTTGGGGTTTTGCAGAAAAATGACATAATTCGCTTCCGGAGTAGCTTGAAGATGGGAAAAAAAGGGAATAAGGTTAGTAAGGAGTCGCGAGACTGACTGCGGCAAACACATCCAAAATGGGCGGGTGTAAGGTGCTTCTCGCAAAATTAGTAACCCAGTTCGTGAGTGTTTGGAAGTCGCAAAAAACTCAGTGTTGAATGTAAACATCTGGCGAATATAGGGCACGCTCAAAGTGTGTTGGGACCCGCGCACAATTGCGGAACTTGCCCTTAATCGCAGGGTATTCATTTACAAATTGTAGCTCGGTTCCAGAACACACCAGACACCGGAAAAAAAGTGAACTAAAGTCAGCAGAGGGTTGCCGGTGAGGATGTGGGGCAAAAACATTGTGGGTGGAGCCTGCTCCGAGGTGGGCGGAGCCAGACAAAAAGGCCTGTAAAATGGTTCCAGAGCCTCCGAAGACCGGAATAAAGTGAATTCAGGTCAGCAAGGGGTCCCGATTGAGAAATGTGGGGTATAGATATTGTGGGCGAGGCCAGCTCAAGGTGGGCGGAGCCAGACGAAAATTCCCTACAATTGTCCCAAGCACTTAAAGACCGGAATAAAGTGAATTCAGATCAGCAAGGGGTCGCCGATTGAGAAATGTGGGGCAAAAACATTCTGGGCGGAGCCTGCTAAAAGGTGGGCGGAGCCAGACAAAAAGGACTGTAAAACGGTTCCAGAACACTCCAGACACTAGAAGAAAGTGGCTCAAGATCAGCAGAGGGTCCCAGTGAGGATTGTGGGGCACAATTGGGGACGGGGTCTGCTCTGAGGTGGGCGGAGCAGAGAAAAATCGGTAAAGTAGCTCAAGAGTGCTCCGGACACCGAAAAAAGTGGAGTACAGAACACAAGGAGGATATCAGTTGAGTCTAGAAGTAGTGAAAGGAAATACGCGCGGCAAAGCCGCGCCCCCTCTGCGCAGCCGGGCCGTATCAGAAGGAGGCGCGTCGGTGTTAGCCGGCGAGCCGACTGGTAAAAAATAAAAGATCAAGCTTTTGCTCCTGAGCATCTGATGTGATTGCGACGCCGCGGAGTTAACTTACCTAAAATTGCGAGAGCACATTCCGCGTTCAAAAATGGTGAGGAGTAGCGCAATGTTTTTAATGACAAATAGTAGGCAACACAAAAGTGAAAAAACGCACAAAAATGCCTCATTCTGCATATTGTTCGATGGGCACACTGTGTTTAAGCCGATGAGCGGCATGAAATTCAGAAAAGGCATTTAATTCAAGTTAGTTGGTAATGAAAAATTACAGAATTCTGAGAGACATAGAAACCAGCGTAAGCCAGTTCAACTCCACTTACTCATGGCTGAACCAAGTCAAGAGTGTTTCTAAGAACTTTATTCCAATAAGTTCGATTTTCTCTTACAAACGCATGGTACGCTCAAACACATTGAGGATGTACGAGGCTATCAGCCCCAGCTATCGATGTGTCGTGGTCCCCCCGCTCAAACATGCCCAGGAATGGAGATACAGGACCGTGAAACACGCTAGTTCATCCATGCTCCGCCTTACACCTTTTGCGGCGCAGATTCCCGTCCTTCATAACATCCGTCGTAAGCGCGCGTGTCGCGTGCGGCTCCTTGGCACTTTGCCAAGTCCTTTGATTGCGCTCTTAAATACAAGTAAAACGCAATTTCCTGATGCGGATAACGTTGGAGGTGCTACAAAATAAGAATAGAAGATGATGACGAGGGCCAGAACTCAAGAGCAACTCGTCTGCATCTGCAGTATCCATCAGAAGCCGCGCATCCTCACAAAACATGAGAATAAAAACATCAAGCGTCCCATTCCTTTGTACTAGGTATTCCTATGGCTTTGGCGCCGGATTCGCGCGTGATCGTAGAAATTTACAGGCGATTTTAATTTGCCTTTTCTTGATTTTTTCATTTTTGTTTTATTTACATTTACTTCGCTGTGCTTCATTTCTCTCATCTTCATCTCCTTGTACATGGATTTTGAAGCATGAGCAACACCTAAAATTTTATTCGCATCAGGAAATTGCGTTTTTCTTGTATCAAACTAACGAGTATGCCGTTTTTATTTTGATGTTTCGTGGAAATACGCGGCTTCCAAGGGATGTTGCAGAAGTGGCACAGTTGCTTTCAGGTTCTGACCCTCGTCATCATCTTCTATTCTTATTTTGCAGCACCTCCAATGCTATCTGCATTGGAAATACTTATATTTGAAAGCGCAATTAAAGGACTTGGCAAAGTGCCAAGAAGCCGCACGCGACACGTGCGCTTACGACGGATGTTATGAAGGACGGGAATCTGCTCCGCAAAAAGGTGTAAGGCGGAGCATGGAGGATTTAGCGTGTTTCACGGTCCTATATCTCCATTCCTGGACATGTTTGGAAACCACGACACATCGACAGCTGGAGGGGCTGATAGTCTCATACACCATCAATGTGTGTGAGCGTGCTATGTGTCTTTTAACCTCACATCCACCTGTTAGTCACCAGTCACCAAACAGTAATTACATTACCTGTCGATATCCGAGCCTTTGAAGCAATTTCAGAAACACGTAAGATTCGTCAGCATACGGTGGTGTTGGTCGAACGAACGTTGGGTAGATCTTCTGAAAATTGTTGAATAGCTGTATTGCTCAATGCTTCTCTGCAGAGCTTATTGAAATCCCTTACCTTTTTGCTAAACTCTGCCTCCCTGACCATAACGCCTATTGTTGGTATACTGTAAAACCCGAGAGCGTAGGCGGTAGATGATACTCGTAGAAGATACTCGGGTTCAGTTTCCCGTTGTATTAGAGGAGCATAGATGACGACGGCGATGGACCGATTGATTACCCGTTCACAAACGATCGACTCGGTCAATTGTAGCCGGTTTGCACTTCTAAAAATTCGGAATTTTCAGCCATTCGTCACCTTATTATTAGTAAGTGAGCTTCATTCAAATCGGAACTTCATCCCATGAACAAATGGGACCAGATGTTTTCTCAGCGGTAGCCTGATTCGTGAACACAAACACCACAATCGCTTTTCACGAAAACGCCCATGACGCCCGAGCCACACTGGCCCTCGTCAAACTTGTTATAAGGAATGACCTGACTCTCGGACCTGAAGCTTTTTACGTCAAGCCGATATGCTCCTGTTGAGAGGATCAAAATACCACCGAACACAAATTCATAGCTGTCACGGAGACGAATTCCAATGAGAAGTCGGTTTAATTTTTGAAGACAATGGTGGTAAAGTAATAGGACCACAGTGCCAAGACATTGAAATTCGAGCAGAATGCTCACCGTTTATCCCTCAAGATAACCTCCATCGATATATTCGGCTACACTGCATAGTTATTCAGATGTGTGACGTCATTCTCGAAGATCTCCAAATACGCTGTCTGAAATTGTGCCTGCTTTATTATTTTACCAGGCCGATCGCCCGGCTAGCCGAGCTCTCCCCTTCTTGAAAGCTCGCGTCGCCGGGCTCAATGCAACTGCTTTAGAGGCCTGACTTCTTAACTGCGTGAAAGAAAGGAGCAAAGTAAGGCATAAGCAGGGGCGATACTAACTGTCTTATGCATTTACAGTGCTCTCACGGTGACTAACCGGTGTCTTCTAATCAATAAAATGTGGGAACGCGCCATATAGTTGCAGGCACTTTCATAATGAAAAGTTTAAAATACTGGTCTTGGATGTAATCGATTACTGTTCCCCATCTTATGACAGCACGGATTCTTCGGGTCTCCGCAGTCGCTGCGTGCGCTCCTGTTCAGGGAGCGTCGATTCGCGGCCAATACGGTACCCTTCACCTCACCTATCCCAAACTAACCTCAGCTATTCCCGCTCAGCCACCCTACAGGTCACACTCAGCTGCTACGCGAATAGCCCGTGCAATGGTTCTGAGTGCACTAAATGGTTGTGTTATGTTGTGGAGGGTGTTAATGACTATCAAAACGCTACCAAATTTGGTAATGCAACATTAATCGGTTCAGATCCAATTGCGGTCGATGCCATTTTCTTCCCATCTTGTCGCAACTGTAGACGCCTTACGCAGCCGCCGGGCTATGTGCTCCTAATCGCGAGAAATCGCCGTTCTCATCTGGTGTACCACCACATCAATATCCCACTTGAGCCCTATTACCAACGGGCACACCACTCCCGCTACGATGGTATGGCAGGCCGATAGCACATATGGAACACTACGCCGCTCACTGTTCTTACCAACGCCTTGCTCGTGGTCTCCACGTCCAGCTCGCCAGAGGAGCGGCTCCTGCAATAGCACAGGAGTTCTGTCACAGTGGTTGGCTTAGATAGAGGAGCTAGTTCCACAATCCAAACAGCGTCCTAGTTCGTTGCTGTAACATAGATTAGTTGCAGTTTTGCTAAGCGAGTTCTTTACCTCTTCTCTTGCGGCTGCTCCTATTACAAGCGCTACGCTAACCGCATCCCCTTACTGCTACCGCAGTTTGCGCCGATTCCAATCCATATGCCTCTTATCCCTGCATGCGGCTCAGAACGGACCTGAGTACGCGCAAGGGAGTGAGGATGGAAGAAGGGGATCACTCGACAGTCTAACTGCCACCTTCCTCGACTCTCACCCCATTCCGTACCGCCACTCCACCCGCCCCCCACCTGCCCCTTGCATGCGCTTTACGTCCAGCCGCCTACGCGAGCAACCCGTGCAATGGCTTGGAGTGTAGTGGTTTTCATTATATCGTGGCGAGTGTTATCACAACCAAGACAATTCTTGATTCGTGTACGGGTAACATAGAAATGGCTTGCGGTTTGTTGTCTGTTGTTTCCTTATCCCTTGGTGCGCGTCTACTGGAACCGCGCACCGTTCGCACCCCCTTACTGTGCCCCGCCTCCCCGCTACCCCTTCGATCTGCCTCCCACCCGATACATGTGCCCCAGCTCGCGGCCGAGCACGTGCAGGAGAGGAAGGCAGGGGTGACTGGGCACCCCCACCCTGCCCGCACGAAGCACGACGTCCAGCTGGCCACGGAAAAGCAGCTCGTGCAATGGCTCGAGTGTACCGAATGGTTGTCTATATAGCGAGGCTAATTATCGAAATCAAATCATTGGAACGCTACAATCCTCCCAGTCGGTTACCGTTTGAGCCTAGCGGTCTTTTTCAACGCGTCCAGCGACTCGAAAGCGTGAAGTATATTTGCGGGCGGACAGAGCCAAACAAACAAACATAGCAGGGGTGGCCCAAAAAAAAAAAAGTCATTTTTGCCATCCATGACTTTCAAGGCGCTATTAAGTTACACCTATCAAATTTTTATCGGACACTTTGCTACATAATTGAAGAGCACAACTTAAATACCTATAATGATTACTCCGCCACAGCCTTCTGAGTAACGGCCATCGAGAGATTCTGCGCATCGCAAACCGACGACTGTGGTCCCTGGAGATTTCAGCGAGATAGTCGATTTCTCCGCCAACCGTAGACCACCCTAATTGAAACTCCGCCGTCGGGACCAGTAATTGAGGGGGTTCAGTTCAGGACCCCCGCTTAAATACTCCAGCCTTTTCCAGGTACTCTCAACGATCTTCCATTCCAAGTAGGCGAAAGTTTTTCGCAAGCCTTCGATTCCACGTGGCTGGCACCGCAATGTTGTAGGCAGTAGCAAAGTTTTCCAAGAAGGTAGCGAGCGACAACAATGTGGGGTGGAATATTCCTTCTCGAGTTACTTGATGTAACCGCCAAGCGCTCACCTTCATCCGGGTCCTACAACAGAAAATATGCGGTCTTCCCAAATCCAAGTCCGGCCGGTCCACAAACCATCACCCGCGCCTTGGTGAATGGGGTGAAGATGGATGTCCTGGACCGTACGAACGTTGCCGGAGCTGCTCGATGTTGGGTGTCTTGCAGATCAAGAGTACTTGTCTCCAGGTAGCTATCCCATGGGTGATTCCATCAGGGAACGTTCCGCAGCTGTTTGGAGCCACTGTGAATTCAAAGGGTTCTCCACTCGCAGGCCGCGACTGGAGATGGACTTTCCAATATTTTGGTGTACTTGAAGGTGATGCGGCAGCCGCTCCTGCCTTATAGAGAAGATCTGGGTATACTTCCGCCCTGGTACGTGCATATCCATTCTCATGTCTGGGCTGCGAAAAACTTCGCTCATGATGTGACTCGGCCAGGAATGACTGTTTTTTTTTTGGCCCCCCTGGTAGAGTACATACAAGTTTACATACCACAAACCTTATCAATACATCAACAGTAACAAACCGACATACAAAGTTACGGGTTTATAGGAATGAAAAGATCATTCGTAGTGTGCGAGTTTTATATTTGTCACGCTGGTCGCGATATCGCTTGAATTGGAAGTTTGTATAAATGCAATTTCTGCTAGTACCTAACGAGACCGTGCCCAAACCTCTGATTTTTGCTTTTTTTCTGAAGGCAGTTGTCAGGCCTTCGCTGCAGAAGGCGACGTGGGGTCTCTTGGGGAGGTGAACCTATGTGTAAACGACAGAAATGGGCAGAGTGGCTGCAAGGTCTGCTGCCACGTGCAAACGAGCACCGCTGTGGAACGCGGCGGTGTGTTCGCCATGTCCGGTCGCAAGGGAATTCATGAAGTCAATACACTTCAAACAGCCCAACTATAGCTGTAAGGGGCAGCTGCAAGGGTTGTCCATAAACGACAAGGAAACACATCAGAGAGCCGTTTCATTTGGTTAATATCACTGTAAACGTCGCTGCCTATCCGAATAAGAGCCGGGTATGTAAAGTGTGATCTATGCAAACAGCTGGTTGTTAGACGCCGGGCCGTTCCGTGAGCGTGACCATGGTAGCTCTCGTTTCCAACAATGTGGCTAATAGCTGGGAGCCCGACTAATATTGGTGAGATCTGCTCTGGCTGAGTTACAAATCAGGCCGCAGTCCTGCGCCCGACAATTCTCGGGGATAACGAATGTGCTGTCCTCAGGCTGGTCTGCATCTCGTGCTTCGATTCTTTACTGGCACAACTAAAAGTGGTGCACTGGAAGCATTACAAAAAAAACAAAAAATGGGCAGATGAAATAAAATCCCCGGCCGAACGCCACGCTACAGTGTATCGTCAACAAAAGCAACAGGAATTCACGATAGGTCCATAACTTCAAACAGTGTATTAACTTATCATGAATTCCTTTTCTGGTGTTTGAAGTGAATGAATCATCTTGTTTCAGTAAAATCAAGCTAGTGTGCGCACTTGCTCTATGTTATCTCTAACGTGTTTTAGTCCAATGAAAAGTCAGGATTTGCAGTAGGCAAACCTCTAGACTGGAAAGAAAGTCTTGCAACACTTTGACCAGATTTTTGGAACAAATTTTCATTCACACAGAGACACCTCCAATCTACAAGGTAATCACCATAAATGACTGAACTAAGCTCACCTTCTGCACAGCTCCTCCATTCTCATAGAAAATCGGCGTCTGCTATTAAAATGAGGTGGAAATCATTTTCGAGTAAACGTCGGTTTTTGGAATTTTCGCTTTCCGAAGGATGAGGATCGAAGGAGGTGGTAAGGGTTGCTAACTGTGAAAAATAAGCTGGGTACGGTGGCATTCTCTGATCGAGATCCATGATATTTTGACGTAGCCTGATCCTCACATGCGGTCATCGCATTGCCGATCAGTGGAAGGAAAGTGAGTGTTTCTAAATTAATTCAAGCGTGACGCCACCTATGTTGGCAATGATTGGAGTGTACTGTGGCCGTCATAGCTGTGCCAGTACCCACTGACATCGCTTTGGAACCCCATTAATAACACAGTGAAATTTTTAATCCACGCACATCTGCGTTTGAGCAATCTACTTTTCTCTTTGAGAGATCCCGTGTGGGATGCGTGCAGGTGATACTCCCATGGCGAGCTGGCCTCACAGGTACACATAATACGGGATGGGACAAGAAATACCTTGGCATTTTGGGGGTCTGGGCTTTTAAACCTTCCACAAGTCATAGTATACCAATCTGCAAAACCTCAGAGAATCTTCACCGATCAGAGGTGAAAACCTTCAACATCATTGATCTTTTTCTAGAACAAGTTGATCAAAAAGTAGCAGGACTTTCTTCCCAACCTTATATTTCCTCGTTCGGTCGAAACAGCCAGGCAAGCTACACGACTGCCTTGTACGTTCTGAGTAAGTCCTTCTCAGCGACAACGAATGTCGTCTTGTCATTTTGCGAAAGGTTCATATCGATGTAAAATGAAAATCTAGTTAGCGTTGTAGCACTCTAATATCATATAATAAAAACGCCACGCAGCCTCAGAACCAGGACAAATATCCCGGCAGTGAGGGGTGTACTTCCCCTACGATAAGGGTTGTATCAAACGGGAAATGTATGGCAACGTGCAGGCCTTCGCCTGACGCTCGAAATACATGTTCCGGAAGACCAGACTAATCCGCCGTGCTCTTCTTTGGAACTAACGCTTTCAGAGGAGAAACTAGTATTTTAGAGTTTTATAGACTAGCCTCCTGACACTTCCTGCATGCATCGAGATTGAAATCTTGCTTCGCATTGGGCAACCGCAGCTGGAATTCTGCGAATATTTCTCCCAAGAGAGCTTCACCCTTCTCTTCTCGAGAGAAGTCAATTGGAATACCAAGAGTTGTACGAGGGCAACATGGAGGTAGAACCACACTATCGAACGCCGACTAGGACCGCTACTATTGAAAAGTAGCGAAACACCTAGACTCAGCCTCTTCGCTAGTCTCTTGAGCTTTTTTAGTTTGGTGAACTTAAGTGAACGGCATTAGCAATAGTGCTTGTCATGTCGCCAGGAGTGAGGAAAGAGCCTAATCACACTACAATTTCTATCACATACAATCCACTTCTGTCTTTCCATTACTGAACGACACCTCTCGCAAATGGCTGCACTCATGCCCATACTTCCCCGGAATTCCCTCGTCGAAGGAGGGAAAGCAGGCAACACATTCATCAGAGATAGAAGCGGGAACGCGCAGCCGACTTAAGGGGAGGGAGGTATTGTACCTCGGAAAAGCAAAAATTCAGAAAGAGAAAAATATCGCTCAGGATTGACGGCGACCATGACACTCGCACTGGCAGCAGCTCCTTTAAATAAGGCTGAGATGGACTCCTGGCCACATCGTCTTCTTTCCCTGCTTTGAGACGTTGGCACCAGTGGACGACAGATTGAGGAATGGGAGTTAATCTGCATTTTTCTCTTTCATACTTGCCTCAGCCTTTTATGTTGGAGCCGAGGCAATAGGAGAGGTAAAAAGTGTGATTGGGTAGAAGCAGAAAGCCGAAAATGGCGGGTTCCCTCATGCTGTCGTATGGAATGTTAGAAACAGGGACTTTTGAGCCAAGGATCGCCGACAATCAATGAAACGAAGTATACTGAGTTTCTGTATAACGATACGTTCTAGTAGAATAAACCGACAAAAGAGCAAATGGTGAGGTATGAGCAGGTTATTCCTAAGTATTCTTTGAATTCGGCGCTGTACCCAAATGTGCCGAGCAGCTTCGACGTCTTTTTGTCATGAACGAAATGCGGAAAATAATGATGATTGGAAAGTGGATTTGGGTTTTCGAGATTCTACTCAATGAAGTCGTACCAGAAGAATGCGAATAACGAACAAAATTTGCTAGGACAGCAGTCACCTTTCAGCGGTAATTGACCCCGTTCCCCGTAGAGCCCGCTCGCCTCAAAATATGTCTTTTTGTGAACTCAACTAAAATCTATCAACCCCTTCGCGACAGTATTCATCGCTACTGGGTACATGCACTATTCCTGGGAAATTTGAAACTTGGTCGCTACCAGGATTATGTAGGGTCGCCATCATCCCTGTGGGGGTGTCAATGAATGCAGCCGAACATCCTTTTTCGCCAATCGCTGCGGATTAGGTTTTCCATCATCATGGTGGAAAAAATTTAAGCCACCACTGATGCCTACCGAAGGATTCTACACTCGAAATCCCTGAGATGCGGTAGCCGTGGCTGCACACATCAACTAAGCTTGGCGCTGGCTGGTTTTTGGTAAGATAATTTGACACAATTGTTGTAACACTGGACAAGATGGCAGTTATCTCAAAATGAAATACTCCACGATTAACCCATACATTATTATGTTCAAAAGCGCCGTCTACTCCGTCTCATGAATAAGGAGTGTACCCTAACGAATGCTTTTATCAGCTTTACGCACGTGGTTGCTCTGAAAATCTTTAGCCGAAATTTGATTTTCGAACCAATCGTGCGGCATAGGCGCCCATGCTCGTCATAGTGGGGTACAGAAGTGAGACGAAAAGGAGAAAGCCTATGCAGTTGATGAGTGCTATAATATGCATTTCTAATTATTTCTGAGTATAATTCTAAGAGAAAGAGGAGCAGGTGGTGTAGTTTTTAAATGGCGCGCTTACCACTCGCGCGGTCCGGATCGACACCAGTAGAGGCCAACTGAGCCTTCTACCTTCAGGAGAAGGTCAATTTGTACCAGATTCGTCTGGGAGGATAAGAACACTGGCTTGTACTTCGACTGGCCTCTGCAAGTTATGTATAGGTCACATCGTCCACTGTGATCCTGAATAGAAATAGGATGCGTGCCGCATTCCACAAAGGGATTGATCAGCTGCGAGGCCTTCACCCTTTATTCTTTTATCTAGGAGAGACAGCTTACTGACTACCCCCCTCCCCTCCCCAATCCACTCATAAGGCTTGTCAATCAGACATGCACACCTGAATCCTTCCTGGCACATCTTCAACCACTTTGCTCAACCAAAGAAAAGGAAAATTATCATTAAACTTGGTTTGCTGATGTTTCCAGTGATATTATCAGAAGGACCTGAACACATGTAAAAGATTCAGTTCAACTTTGATACGACTCTCCATGTGACCACATAAATCACAATGTCTCAATGGCTCCGCTTGTGTTTCTGAGCCTTACGGCTGTTCGGAGATCTCATCTTATCGTTTCACCCACATGATTTCGAGGGTAATTGCGAGAGAATTTGGATCACTGAGACGCATATTTTGATGCCTCCAGCATAACACAGGACCATGATCTTCCAGGTGCCAGGCGCGCCCTCACTTTGATGCTTTACTAGCTATTTGCGCCTATTTGCGCTCCTATATGTTTATGCATTTCAAAGGGAAAAGAGGCTCGAGGAGATCCAGCCTTTTCGCACTCAAGCCTGGAGTGGGATGTGTATTTACGAATGGTTTGAGACGACTCATCGCAAAAACTCCCCGAGCAATTTGTGAAAACGAAATCAGATGAGCTCTGCAGGGAGATGAGCTCCTTTGCCCAGAACAACCTAATCGTTTGTCCTGCGGAGCTCGGCAATCTCAAAGGAACAACGGACTTGAAATTCAATCACGAAATTCTGTGTATGCCCCAGCAATTTAAGGTGTACTTGTTGAAAAGCTATGAATGAAGAGGAACTCTTTCAGGGTCCTCTATAAGTAGTAGCGTTACTGCTTACCTTGACGGAGTGGACATGATCCTCAAAATTTCGCTCTCCAAAGATCAAAACCACGATCTTCAGTAGTGGTTTGCCACCGGCTAAACGAGCTAGTACTACGGGCAATAATACTTGAATAATCATAGAAAGGGCCGGGCGAAGATGATGAAGATGATGCCGCACCGGCGTTGCGACGAGGATGATTGTTCGAAGTGAGCAGCAGAGGCGAAGGCACTCGGTGAACCGAAGAAACTCAGAGAAATGCGCTTCGTGCGCCAACCGAATTACTCGTTCGTCTAGGTAATGGCCTACGACGAGTCTCAATCTCTTCTGTCATGCTCCACCCACCTATCAGTGCTTCTCGTAAGAAGGAGATTGGATAATCACCAAATTTTGGCTTGTTGTGGGCGCTTGGTAATCAGTAAAATGACTCTTCATTCCATTTGCAAAAGCTGAATTGAGAAAGGGTCTAGAGTGCAGTTTATTTGCAGCTTGAGGGCATATTCAAATTGGTGGAGCCTACGGGAACTCAGGTTGTAGTTGCCGCATGTTATCGTGCTTTCCTCAACAACGTCTCAACAACCACTGCAGCTGACTTTCGGCTTCGACTGAAACCTAGGGCTTCCAAGCTACCTAATGTGAAATGAAATCTAAATTACTGCATTTTTACTAGTGCTTTCGAGTCTGTACGAATTTTGAAAGTGTGACCTGAACTACGAAATTTCCATACCCAGCTGAGACGCAAATCCCGGCTAGAAAAGCTTAGAGAAGCTAGCAATTTTCGGCTGAAAACAATACAAGCGATAAACGGACCTTTTGCATCTCCACAGAATGATTATTTATATGGATCCTGGCTCTGTTTCCTGACACAATTCTGATTCCTCTACCGGCAGGACACGTACATTTGGGATTCCCAGCGAGCTAGTATTAGGTTGGCGGGAAAGTCCTGTCACATTTTTCTGTCACATTTTGTCACATTCCATTTTCGCTTTCTTTTTATAGTGAGGCGTACAAGATCAAAATTATATAGCATTGTTATTGTGGGATCGTTGCTAGTTTTTGAGCACATGGATGCCATTGTTTAACGCTGCGACGCAAAATTGGACATCATTTCAATTTTGACTTTAGCTCGACTTGTGGAGGTTTTCTCGGCTATATCACGGTTGAGTACGGTAGGCCACTATCAATTAGAAGGAGCAGTCCTAGGTTACACACCTGGAAGGGAGAGCCATCCAGCTCTACTGCATGAGGTTCGACTCGATTTTTTTCGGACGAAGTGTGCTGCACTATGAAAGTGGACTGTGCTTAAATTTTTCCCGGTGGTCGACGGTTCGCTTCAGATCTCGTAGCTGCTTTGCGTACGGATTGATCGAGGAGGAAACTTTTTCGTCCTGTAGTTTCTCGGCCCGCAACTCCTTCAAGCTGAGTTCACAGGTACACCCAGCACTACGTCGCCAAAACTGCAGGCTCCCGCTTTGAGACATTAGATCGTGGATGGTTGTCCGATAATTGAGGGCATCGTCCCTATGCAGCTCCACTATCTTGGCATAGCCAGCTGCCATGCTAGCTTCAGGGTGGTAGAAGAAAGAGTTCGAGGAACCGCTCGGAGGGTCTTTGCCGACGATAGCGGACACCAATCTTGTCCATAGGGAAAGAAAAAAGGTCAAGTGAGGGGTAGCAATAGAAAGACCATCCCCTAAATCAATGCACACATTATCGGTTGTGCCCCTTCAGGTAAAGAGCATATTCTGAGTTCAAGAAAGTATGACAGAACTTTCATGCTAACCTAATATTCCGTGCTGGAAGGTGGGGGTCATATTCAATGAAGTATAACTTACCAGTCGGATCGCCCAGCTGTCGCTGGGCGCTCCTCCTTCTGTGACATGGGCCGGCTTCGCCGGGCCATGCGGATTTGATGCGTGCTAAGTTACGGATCGTTGACCAACCGCAGTGTTCAGAGGAATCTTCTGCAAGCGCTCGTTCGTCAAGATGCAGAAGCAACATCAGCGCCCGCCGCATCACAGAAGGGGGAGAGCCGGCCTTAGCCAGCGATCCGACTACGTTCATAACCTACACGGGAATATTGCAGCCTGTTAGGATGGCCGCTAAAGCAGCCTACGATTCATGCATTCTGTCCCCTTGAAGCGTTGTCTTAATTTGGAATGCACTCCCGCATTCAGCAGAAAAACCTTTCAAATGGCCCTCACTAAGGGTGTTAATGGAAGATAATTGTGGTAAGAGTGATTAACTCAATTGGTGCTGTTCATAACATCTCTGTAAACAAACCCATATGCATTCGGAATAGAGCTAGCTTAGCGGTCGTACATGATGTCGTTACTAATAAGCAGTGAGGAATGAGTTCTATTGAAATCACTGAGATCGTTATACTTGAGTCATATCGATCGTGTTGTTGTTGTGAGCGGTGAGGCGGATTTCCCCATGTTCTAGCTCCTGTCACTCCCGTATCCGCCAATAATATTCCCGTTTCCAGTCACTATATCACCCTATATCGCCTCTCGGATCCGAGGTCCCGCGTGCTGCGTTATAAATTTGACCAGTCGGATCGCCCGGCTAACGCCGAGCTCTCCTCCTTCTTGGAAGCCGGGCTTCGGGCTCATGCAACTGTTAGAGTCGTGCCTAATCGCAGCTGTTTTCTAATCAAAATAAATGTAGAAACGCGCCATATGATCGCAGGGCACTTTCGTAATGAAAAGTTTAAAATCGAGTCCATGGCATAATCGATTACTCTACCTCCCCATCTCATGACAGCATGGATCTTCGGTCTCAGCAGTCCTGGCGTGCTCTGTTCAGCGCGAGCGTCCGGTCGCGCCAAATTGGTACCCGCTTCACCTCACCTATCCCCGAACTAATCTCCAGCTATTCCCCGCTCAGCCCACCCTACAGGTCACGCTCAGCTGCTACGCGAATAGCCCGTGCAATGGTTCTGAGTGCACTAAATGTTGTGTTATGTTGTGGAGGGTGTTATGACTATCAAAACGCTACCACAATTTGATAATGCAACATTAATCGGTTCAGTTCCGGTTGCGGTCGTTCATTTTCTTCTCATCTTATCGCAACCGTAGACGCCTTACCGCCGCAGGCGCTATGTGCTCCTGATCGCGAAATCGCCGTTCTCATCTGGTATCCCCATCCCCACATCATATCCCACTGACAACCGGTGCTCACTGCCGCACGTGGTATGCAGCCGCCACGTCAGCAGCTGGTGCAACATAGGGACACTACGCCGCCACTGTTCTTACCACCGCCTTGCTCGTGCTCACGTCCAGCTCCCAAGCGAGCAGCTCCTGCAATAGCACAGAGTCTATCACAGTGGCTGGCTTAGATAGCGGGAGTGATTCACAATCCAAACAACCTCTTAGTTCGTTGCTGTAACATGGATTAGCTTTCAGTTTTGCTAGCGGTTCTTTCCTTCTGTCTTGCCGCCTGCTCCTATCCAAGCGTGCGCTACGCATCCTCTTACTGTACCCAGTTTGCCCGATTCCATATGCCTCCTTCCCCTGCGTGGGCTCAGATCCGACTGAGTACGCGCAAGGGAGTGAGGATGGGAGAAGGGGGTCACTCGATACTAACTTCCACCTTCCTCACCTGACCCCATTCCGTACTCGTTTTGTTAGCGGTTGTTTCCTCATCCATTGGTGTGCGTTTCTACTGAAACGCGCGCTGCGCACTCCTCACTGTATCCCCCCCCCCTCCCCGCGACCCCTTTCCTCTGCCTCCCTCCAATACATGTGCTCAGCTCCGGCTGAGCACATGCAGGAGAAGGAGCCAGGGCGACCTGGCACCCCCACCCTGCCCTTGCGCGAGCACACGTCCACCTGCCACGGCAGCAGCTCGTGCAATGGCTCGGAGTGTACCGAGTGGTTGTCTTATATATGCTGTTATCACAATCAAAACATTGGATTGATACATCTGCACCGATAGGTTCCCGGTTTGGCTAGCGGTCGTTTTCTTCTTTCACTAACGTGTTTAATCCCGTAAAGCATTTTGCGGACGGACAGACATACAAACCGACATACATACATACATACATACATACTTACATACCGACAAACCGACACACAAAGTTTCTGCTTTATAGAATGTAGGATGGGCCTCCCGTTGCCGAGGCCCGCTTGTCGTATCTTATCAACTGTATCCCTTTCTTTCTGGTGCCCGCCAATATATTTCCCGTCCCACACCCATATCACTTTGGATCCAAGGCCCCCGCGTTGGCTGAAGCTGGTTCCGAATTTGGTAAGTCCTTCCCTTCTGAATGCCCATAATCAAACACTTATCAATGCTGATGTCACATCCTGTCACGCTACCGATATGTTTTCGTCCCCCCCCCTATTTCACTGCTCGACCACGTCCACTGCTGGCGTGGCCCTCACTTATGGACTGGGTGACTCCGTCCTCTGAACGCTCTCCTTATCGAATCTAACTGATTATCACCTCCTGTCCACTCTCCGCAACAAATTGGTGTTCCCGGTCACACCCCCTCCATGCCTTAGGAATAAGTCTTTCTGATACTGGACAGGTGTATTGAATTTTCGTGACCAACACGCAGACAGAAACACGCACACAGACACACTTAGCGGATTTATAAACAGTAGGATAAATTCTCCAACTTCGGTCAATCCCTTCGTGGGATGCGGCGCACATTCTACACCTATTCAGAATCGTAGTGGCTTACTGAATGCGATGTGGGTTATCCTCGGAGAGTAGAACGCTTGGTTGGCCTGGGCGGAAGTCGACCAGGGAGTTGAACTAGGATCGCGCGAGTGGTGGGCGCGCCACCTGTCACTACCCACCTCCTGTCCAGGGAGGGGGCAGGAGAGGGGGGGGTGGCGTGGATTTGCTTCTGGAAAAATGTTCTTGGTTGTTGGCTTTTCTCTTCTTTTCCTGTTTCACGTGTCTTTCTCTTCTTTTCCTGTTTCACGTGTCCTCCTTCACCCGCAATCGCCCTCCCGCAAGAAGGCAATTTTGATAAAAAACTGGAGATTTTGTGAAAAAGTAGCTACGAAAGAAGTAGGAAGTTAGGAGGGTTCAAGAAGATTTTAGGTTGAATAGGATAGTTTGCAAAATTTATCTCCAACCGCAGGACAAGTCGTGGTATGAGGTTATCTCTAGGGTTACCGTGACTAGGGCCCGTAGCATTGACCCTAAAAGAGTTCAAAGAAGCACCAGTTTGTACAGTGATCTCCAGAGTCCGTCTAATGCTTTATTACGTAAGCTCATTCCCCTAATATAGCCACTGTCTTTAGGTAGTACAAAATTTTGCTTTTCGTGATCAGCCTGCGCCGGTGGATGCACCGCAGAGTGAATGCTAAATTGGGCACAACGTGTTGCGTGACACGGATAGTAATGCTCTTACCTTCTGGATAAGTGATTTATCTACTGCCACCATATCTGCTCTCGTGGTCAAAAGTGTTTCATTTTTGCTAACAAAATGATGGGGCTGTGTAACAAAATCAGTTAGAAGGTGTGCGAAACGTCTCATGGAATGTCAATATGTACGTACCTGTCTGAATTTGCTTGTCTCACAGTAAATCAGAATGGTCATATGTAGTCCGGGGAAATTTGCTAGGAGAAAATAGGCAATTATGCGGACTGTCTTAACTTTCCGTGCCGCTCCAGTGAGGAACCGTTTGATTGTTTATTTTGCGATCAGCGTTCACTGTCAAAGACGAAATGTACCTCCGCTCATCCTTATTGCTGTAGCTGTTGTGGTGAATGTGGCCGAAGAGAACCAGTGAGCGGAGATGTTTATTGATAGAATGCACTAGAATGAACTGTACCAGACTAAACCGACAACAGAAAAACACAAAGG